>JAANSN010003968.1:0-16584 GCA_036850665.1 Dicranocentrus wangi | reverse complement strand
ATGAATAAAAAAAAGTGGCTAGGTACTTGTCGGAATTTCTACCTGGGATTAGCAATCTTTTTTAAACAATAGGACTTGGGTCAGAAAGGGACAAGGCTTATCAGCTTAGAAGAAAACGGTAAACGAGGCTGGCGGGCATCATTACTCATTCGGAGTAGATCCATCATAATATAGTGGTATAGTGACGTCCAAATTTCTGGATAGCACATGTTCCCCATAAAGCTCACTGTCTTGCCATTCAATATCTCCAGTGAAATTCCCCATTCGCCTACGTGACATACACGAGGTGCCCGCCCGGCTGTCCTTTTATAGCGTATTCCTTCAGTTATGCCTGGAGTAACACTGGTGAATTCACATAATTGGTGAAGAAGTTGATGGCGAAAGCTGTAAATGTAAATATTTCACATATATGTAACAAAATAATCAAATCGGGGTTGAAAAAATGGTTTTTGTCCCTGAAGTAAGATCTGCAACAGGAGTCCTGCTTTTTTCCCGGAAACCCCTGCTTTTTTTGTTTCTCCGAGCGGTTTAGAGCAAAGTTTCATGGTCAGCTTAATTTGGCTTATTCAATAGAATATCCTAGGAAAACAAGGAAAGCAGGTATAAAAATCTCTGCAAAACATGGAAAACAGCAATACAATTTACTGAGAAACATGGAAAACACGGATCAGGAGGGAAAATCCCTGAAAATTTACCAGGGCTGAGCACAAAATCCCTGGTCCAACTTGCTCTCAGGGATTCAGGAATTTTCAAAAATCCATGGAGCGGTGCTCTCGTGCTCCAATTTTTTTCAACCCCGAATCAAATTGCTTAATAATATGTTTGCAGATGTTTCACTGACGGCAGAGTCTAAACAAAAACCAAACCGTAAATTACACATCTTTCTGGGGATAATAATTTTCTAAATGAATCGTTTTTATCACCTGCCGTCCCACGATCTGGGTGGCAGAACTGGTCTAAGCAGCACCACTGGCAACGTGGCAACCGTGGCTCTCTGTACCATTTCTTGGCATTTCATCATTAACCTCACATGTTTCCGCATGCACTGTTTGAATCGAATTTTAAAAAGATTATCTGTGAATAATAATACTTCAACATGTACCAATTTTTGAATTAAAACCTCTATCGGGTAGAATATCTCGCCGTTGCACATGGGGGGACTTCCCGGCTCGTAAGCCAAACATTAATTTTCTTGACTCCTCCCTCTTCCTCTAGGTCTACGGGGGTTATGGGCTGGAGATGGTGTTTGGTTCCAGGTTAAAAAGGCAAATTGAGCACTTGCTAAATTTACTACAAGTTTGATCGAGATGAAACAATCATTCACCACGTACGAATAATTACAGCTTGCAATCTTCCCTCTATGTGGTTCAGTGTCCCCATTTTAATCCGAGGAGGACGATCATTCCTTCTTAAATATTTATAAATGCTTCATCTGACCACTTAAATTTACTTATTGGCAATATTGTACTGACACTTATTATTTAAATCCGTTTGTAATATGCGTTTAGTAATTTTCATTTTAGGAAGATAATAAACCAAGAATGCAAGAGTCAATATAATTTTCATTATATTTATTGGTACGCTTTACTATTTGTCCGATTATTTTAGCATTTTTATTGACCTCAAAGACTTCTGCCAGTCGCATGAGTCGCGTCAAATAAAGCCATATAATATGACCTTGAGCTTACTTCGTGGCTTGCTCGTGTAAGGCTTTGATATAAAAAATCGTCTACGATTAGCATTTTGGGATTGCTTCCTTCTGCAACTCGTGCGAATTAGGGCGAAATTGCATTTTCATGTTCCGTTTTAGCTTCAATAGCTTCCAATCAGTTTGATAGACGATGACAAATTTAAAGCTACAAAACGCAACACGAAATTTATTGCATTAAGATTACTGCGCACTTTTGCGAATTGCCATCATAAAAGCAATTAAGATCATCAAGTTTTTTGACTGAATCTCCAAGTTATGCCTATCACACCTGCATTCATCAATTGTTCCATCTGCTCTTCAGTTTGTCTATTTGTGACATACCACCAACAAACAAGATTTTGTCCCCGTATCTTACAGACAATTCAAGTGCTGTAATTTGATCCAATTAATATTATTTTGATACAATGTTTCGACTTTTGGTGATAGTGATTTGCGCAGGATTGGTAATAATTCCCCAATCCTAGAAAGTACTTAATTTATGGCAATCATAAACCCTAAAATTGATCAATTACATAGTGAAAAATTTTGTAGGTCACAGGAGAAGAACTCTACCCCGACTGGAGATGTCACAAGGGATACAAAAATACGACCGATGAGGAGGGCAGCGGCACGGGGATGATTCTGTATTTAATGAAATTGTGCAAACCGAAGAAGGTAGTTCATTTAAGACAAGTTTCTGATATTGCACTTCATGGGGGGTACTTAATTAATATATTCAGTGTGTCTTTTGTGCAATATAGGAATGCTACAAAAGTTGTATACTGGACTATCATCAAATAACTGGGGAAATCGACTCGGGTAAAGGAATAGACCTATGGAAATGGGGAATAGATTCAGCAATGGACGTGATCAGTTTGAGATTTTTTCCTGGATCTGACTCGGGAATTAAAATCGTCGAGAAAATTAATTCTAGCTGTATCGGAGCAGGTACCATTATAGAATTTTCTGTGCCAAGTTTTTGTGACTTAATAGATGAATTCTTATAACATTATTTTAATTGCATTCTTGACTACTAAGCGGAAAAAGTGAGGAAATCCACTTGTTCCCAACGAAATGATTTTTTTTCATGCGTGGAGAAGGCATGGGTAAGTCAAAGTAAATTCATGTTTCTTATAAAATGAGTCATTAACGGGCAAACGGGATTTTGTTTTTTCAGGCTTGTTAGGTGGTGTCTGGTAGAATGTCGTAACAGGCCAACCATGTTATTATTCTAATCAATATTTCATCATTTAAATAAAATTGCAGATAAAATTGCTAGTTATTGTGGAAGAGTTTTATTTACATTATTTATCCCATATAAGATTATTGCGTTATTTTATTTTACTGTTGTCGCAGGACCCCGTCAAGACGTGCATCGGGTTCTGTAATTTAAAGAAATTGCTTTATTGTCAATTATGAGTCCTCTAAATAAGGAGTTTTAACTCATTTGACATCAATAATTGTCAAATTACAAAAAATTACTGGAGTATCATTAAATAGCCATGGAAATCGACTCAGGCAAAGGAATAGGCTAATACGAAGATTCCATAACAATGGATACTATTAGTTTGAGATTTTTTTATTGGAGGTCTGACTCTGGAGTAAAAATCACTGAAAAAGTTGGTACACTATTTCAATTTCCTGCGCCGTTTTCGTTGGTGTTGGTGAATAGATAAATACTAATAACATTTTCATTACGTGAGCGGAGAAAGTCAACTTGTTCCTAACGAAATGATTTTGTTTCATGTGTGGAGAAGGCATGGGTAAATCAAAGTACAGCTATATACATGTTATTTTATGTGTGATAGGATACTAACAATTCTCGTTTTTCAGGCATGTTAGGTGGCGTCTGGATTCTGGAAAAATGTAGTACAGTAACAGTCCAACCAAATCACTTTTCTAATAAATATACTTATTCCATAATTTAAATAAAATTCCAGCAAAATTGCCCGTTTTCTTGGAAGAGTTTTATTTACATCATTAATTCCGTGTAAATATTTACTCTCATTTATTTTACATAGAAAGGGTAATGTATTATGTTTCCATTTTAACTAGTAGCGTATGTACAATACCGTAGTTTTCCCCAACAGGCAAATGACTTTTAAAGAACAGTTTTATTTTATTGTTGATGATGGGAGACGTAGTTGGGGTTGGGGTTTCCCATCCCGTCATTGAGGTGGCGCTACCTGTCACTTCAAATAGTTTAGTCTTTAGTTTCACTACTCGGTATGGTAAAGACGCTTTATTGATATGGCTATATATGGTGTGCACTCCGTTGAGGTATGCACTCATATCCTGTCAAGAATTACGAAAATATACTTTCATTCGTAATGTTTATCACATTATATCAAAAATAGCAAGCACTCTTGTTTGGCATTACCCTTTTCGGGGGACTCCCGTCAAGGTCTTTATCGGGTTCATGAAGACCGATTGTGATGGAGTACGCACCATCGTAGTCAATGGGGATCGTTAGGTAAAATTATGTATACAAATAGTGGTTGGTAAAAAGTGGACATCATTTAAATAAACTTGCAGAAAAAATTGCTAGTTAGATTGGAAGAGTTTTATTTACATTATTTATTCCATGTTAATTTTCACTTTCATTTATATTGCATAGAAATGTTTCCATTTTAACAATGCACGATGCCATAGTTAATACCAACATCCAAATGGCTCTTTAAGGACAGACCGTTCTTAAAAACCCCGTTCTGAACGGTGTTATTTTATTGTTGAGGATCTGCAACGTTGGGGTTTCCCATCCCGTCATGAACGTGGCGCTACCTGTCACCTCAAAGATTTTTGTTTTTTAGCTGCACTAATTTGGATTTTAAACAAGTTTGATTTATGTGGCTGTTGTAAATGGAGCGCACTCCGTTGAGTGTTTTTTACTCATATCCTGCCAAGAAGCACAAATGTATTTCCGTTCATAATGTTTATCACAGCTTATAAAACATGAAGGACTCTTGAAATTTATTTTGTCGGCGGGTCCTCGTCAAGACGTTGGTCGAGTTCGGTACATTATGACTATGTGATGACGATTATGATGTAGTGGTATAGTAGATCGGAATGGTGGCGAAAAGTTCTGACTGGGCACAAGTATTGATGGGAGTGGGTTTAAACCATGACTGTGCTGCGGCTCAATGTCTCCATCAAATATTCATCATGTATTAGACCTCTGCGTGCAACCCCAGTTTATTCCTTTTCCAATATTAGGTTTGTTCTTTTGCGTACCTGTTTCCGTGCTTTACACCTTGAGTAACACTTTTTTGTGAACAATGAGTGCAAAAGCAGATAGCACAGGGCTGTAAAAATAAGTAAAAAATACTTGCTTGACTAGTGGTGCGTGAAGTATATTTAGCACCGTCCTATCTCATCTTGATCAACCTCAATGCTGCAGTTACCTGTACTTTTGTCGGAGTGAGACCTCGATAATAAATGAAGACACGATTAAAGTAGGTTGCTTTACTTTCACGTTGGATTTAAAGTTGTGAATGAGATTATAACGCATCTGATAACCGGATATGATATGTTATATGTGTATGTATGTAATTTGAGCAGGCCTCATTGGCGGAGTGGTGAAGCACTATCTTCTCCATTTCTAGTCACTATTGTATCGGGGTTCGATCCTCCGCTGGTCATACACAAAAAGTTGTATGGTAATATTTAATGGTAATGAGTTTGATTTGGCAATTACATGAGCAGTCTATATGTTCTAAATTTTACTGATAGCCATGGTTTGATATGGTTTAGATGTGTATTTGCATTTCTGTCCTTGTACCTGTTTCATACGCCCAAGTTTCATTGCTTGTACGGCGATAATGTTCAGATTCAATTTCTTTAAATCCTAGTATGTTCCGATTCAATAACTTTCCTGGCCTACGGCCGGTGGTGCAATTTCCATATTAGATGTCCCTCAGTAGTTTCATTTTTAACAAAACATACCACCCCCGGAACTTGCTTATCAGTAGCTTGTTTCCCAATTACCATACGCAGTGTGAAACCGAGGCAGCAATAATCCTAAACTGTGGATTCAGTGGATCCATTACGGGGCTACAACATCGCGGTTGCATTTACTGCCATTTTTGATAGGATCAAATTGCCTAGTCAAGTCACTGATGTCATTGTATCGGTCCAAATCGCATTCTAACGCTCTGCATATGAACATTCAGTTAGGTCGATTAAGCATCAATTGCTATTCTAAATTATGCTTGTAAGAAATTAGCAGAAACTTCGTAGCTTCATAAGAAATAGGATTGCACATGCAATGCTTGATGTAAATGACGCAGACAGCATTGTTCGACAAGTTTTATAACAGCAGTCGGTATATTTTGGAATATAAATTTCTACAATAGGTGATTTGTTATGGGATGATAAATTGAAGCCATACCATAAATATTGTGACCTTGACTACAGTATCAATTACACGATTTCCAAATATCTTCATAAAACCTTTCGATTTTATTGGCCATCCATTTTTATATCTAAATTCCCTAGTTATATATTCCATGTAAACTTGCATTTCACGTGTAAAAATATCCTCTTGTGTCTCCACCTAATAACAACCACGCTCTTCTAAATCTATTTCGGTGTTGGAATCCTAGGTTTCCAATAGAAACAGCTACGAAGAGATGTTTCAATTTCTCCTCATCATAGTACTGGCATCCAAAGAATTGGTAACGTACCCAGGCCCAGACTCAGAACTTGGATTTTTCGTTGCGTGATAATAATTAAAGTATAATGCGTACCTTATGTTAGGTGGTAGGTGAAGATCTCTACCCCGACTGGAGGTGCCACAAAGGATACACTAACCGGACTGATGAGAATGAACCTGGTGGCACCTCATGGATCCCGGGAATTATGGAAAGGTGTAAACCGCAAAAGGTAAAGTCTTCTTTGATACATACAAGTTTCAGTAGTTTTTGTTTCTAATTAGAATTGTGCATCTACAAACTAGAAAGCTTCTTTGTGTTATCTAGGAATGTTACAAAAGCTGTGTGATACGTGGCCTTCAAATAACTTCAGAAGATGACACAAGTAAAGGGATGATGTTAGGTTCAGTCACTGGAACAGTTGATTTACTTAGCGGATTGCTTTTTGATTGGACCGGAGAGTCTCCAAAAAAGATCGTTGAAGGAATTCATTTCAACTGCGGAGGACTTGGTAAGATGATGTGACATGTGACTCGCTCGGCTCCATTCTCGGTCTCAAATGGAAGACATTTTTACGAATATTTTTTTTATTTCTATTAGCTTCAAAGCTAACCAAGTCTACTTGTGCGCAGCGGAAGGATTTTATTTTCTGCGTGGAGAAGGCTTGGGTATGGGAACATCAATAAAAATTAATCCTAAACTGGTGTCATAATTATTTATGGATTAACCTGATTCTGTTCCTTCAGGCTTGTTAAATCACGTGAAATGGAAACATGCTAATGTTAACCACGGATGATTATCCCTTATTTTAAAATCTAGCAGTAGAAACCGTCAGGAAACATATACTCCTGTTTTTTAAATCTATTTATTACGGTAGGATATTAGTCATTTAGATATGTTAAACAATAAATTCATAGTACCTCCTATCTTTCAAATTTAACAAGCAAGGTATGGATTGTTCCGTAGTTGAAATTTGGGTTTTTAAATTGGTTTTCAAATTAAGAACTATGCAGTTTTTGTAGATTATGGATTCGGTTGGATTTGACTGATCCTCCCATCCCCGCATTATGCTTGCACCCCCTTCGACCATAAACATTTTTGTTATCAACATTACTTTAAAATGCGTTAAATTAGCAGTTCTGAGGTTTTCGAATATGAAGTGCTTCCCGTTGAGAGTGGCCGTCATATCCTACAAATAATCATAACAGTTTCATTCATAGGTATACATATCACATGTGCATTTTGTACTTTCAATTTTTTATACCCTTAGCGATGGAGCATTTGGCGGAGGATTGTCGGGTGCCATAAGACCAATTGTGATGGAGTAGAGACCATCATAGTATATTGGTATAGTGACGTCGAAATTTCTGGATAGCACATGTTCCCCATAAAGCTCATTGTCTTGCCATTCAATATCTCCAGTGAAATTCCGTATTCGCCTACGTGACATACACGAGGTGCCCGCCCGGTTGTCCTTTTATAGCGTATTCCTTCAGTTATGCCTGGAGTAACACTGGTGAATTCATAATTGGTGAAGAAGTTAATGGCGAAAGCTGTAATGTAATAAATAAATGTAAATATTTCACAAAAATGTAACATTTCAAAATAATCAAATCGGGGTTGAAAAAAATGGTTGTTGTCCTTGGAGTAAAATCTGCAAAAGGAGACGCATGAATTTAAAAAATCCCTGATTTTTTTGTTTCTGGGAGCGGTTTAGAGCAAAGTTTCATGGTTAGCTTAATTTGGCTTATTCAATGGAATATCCTTGAAAAAAATACAGGAAAAGCAGGGATAAAAATCTTTGGAAAACATGGACCACAGAAATAAATCAAGGATAAGCAGGGAAAATCCCTGTAAATTTACCAGGGATTAGGGATGAGCACAAAATCCCTGATCCAGCTCGCCCTCAGTCAGGGATTCAGGAATTTTCAAAAATCCATGGAGCATCGCTCCCGTGCTCCAATTTCAACCCCGAATCAAATTGCTTAATAATATGTTTGTGGATGTTTCACTTACGGCAGAATCTCCATAAGCAATCTAGAGAAATAAAAACCAAACCGTAAATTACACATTTTTCTAGGGGTAATAATATTCTAAATGAATCGTTTTTATCACCTTCTGTCCCACGATCTGGATGGCAGAACTGGCACTACTGGCAACGTGGCAGCCGCGGCTTTCCGTACAAATTCTTGGCACTTCATCATTGATCTCACATATTTACGCATGCACCGTTTGAATTGAATTTTAAAACGATTATCTGCTAATAATATTTCAACATGTACCAATTTCGGAATTAAAACCTCTATCGGGTAGAATATCTCGCCGTTGCACATGGGGACTTCCCGGCTCGTAAGCCAAACATTAATTTTCTTGCCTCATCCATCTTCCTATAGGTCTACGGAGGTTATGGGCTGGAGATGATGTTTGCTTCCAGGTTAAAAAGGCAAATTGAGCACTAGCTAAATTTACTTCAAGTTTGATCGAGATGAAACAAACATTCACGTACGAATAATTACAGCTTGCAATCTTCCCTCCACGTGGTTCTATTCTATGTCCACATAAATCTGAAATCCGAGGAGGACGACCATTCCTCCTTAAATATTTACAACTGCTTCATTCATCTGACCACTTAAATTTACTCATTGGCATTATTGTACTGACACTTATTTACATCCTTATGTAATATGCGTTTAATAATGTTCATTTCAGAAAGACAGTAAACCCAGAATGCAAGTGTCAATACAAATTGCATGATATTTATTGGTACGTACAGTAAGACTATATTTATGACGTTGTAAACGCTTTACTATTTGTCCGATTACTTATTTTAGCATTTTTATTGACCTCAAAGACTTGTGCCAGTCGTGTCAAATAAAGTCATATCTTATGACCTTGAGCTTACTTGATGGCTTGCTCGTGGCAAATCGTCTGCGATTATCCAATATCATCAATTTCAATGCAATTTGGGATTGCTTCCCTCTACAACTCGTGCGAATTAGGGCGAAATTGCATTTTCATGTTCCGTTTTAGCTTCAGTAGCTTCCAATTCATTTTGATAGACGATGACAAATTTAAAGCTACAAAACGCAACACGAAATTTATTGCATTAAGATTACTGCGCACTTTTGCGAATTGCCATCATAAAAGCAATTAAGATAATCAAGTTTTTCGACTGAATCTCCAAGTTATGCCTGTCACACCTGCATTCATCAATTGTTCCATCTGCTCTTCAGTTTGTCTATTTGTGACCTACCACCAACAAACAAAATTTTGTCCCCGTATCTTACAGAATTCAAGTGCTGTAATTTGATCCAATTAATATTATTTTGATACAACGTTTCGGCTTTTGGTAATAGTGATTTGCGCAGGATTGGTAATAATTCCACAATCCTAGAAAGAACTTAATTTATGACAATCATAAGCTTTGAACTGATCAGATTAAAAAAATTACTTTGTAGGTCACAGGAGAAGAACTCTACCCCGACTGGAGGTGTCACAAAGGATACAAAAATACCACCAATGATGAATCCAATGGCTCTGGGCTGATTCTATATTTCATGAAATTGTGCAAACCGAAGAAGGTAGTTAATTTAAGACAACAAGTTTCAGATATTATACTAAATTGAGGGTCCATAATATATTTATTGTTATTGGTTTCGTGGAATACAGGAGTGCTACAAAAGTTGTATACTGGAGTACCATAAAATAGCTGGGGAAATTGACTCAGGCAAAGGAATGTGCCTATACGGAGATTCCGTAACAATGGATACTATTAGTTTGAGATTTTTTGATTGGGGATCTGACTCTGGAGTAAAAATCACTGAAAAAATTTATTCTAGCTGCGAGAAAGCTGGTACCCTATTGAACTTCCTGCGCCGTTATTGTGACTGAATAGATGAATTCTAATAACATTATTGTTGCAATCTTGACTATTTAGCGGAGAAAGTGAGGAAATCCACTTGCGCTCAACGAACGGATTTTATTTCATGTGTGGAGAAGGCATGGGTAAGTCAGAGTACACACATACACCTCATTGGGAAGGGTAGTAGTAGTAATGAATCTATTTTTTCAGGCTTGTTAGGTGGTGTCTGGATTCTGGAAGGATGTAGTACAGGAGCAGTCCAACCAAATCACTTTTCTAATCAATATACTTATTCCATAAAATTCCAGCAAAATTGCCCATTTTCTTGGAAGAATTTTCTTTACCTCATTAATTTCGTGAAAATATTTACTCTCATTTATTTTGCATAGAAAGGGTAATGTATTGTTTCCATTTTAACAAGTAGTGTATGCACAATACCGTAGTTTTCCCCAACAGGCAAATGACTTTTAAAGAACAGTTTTATTTTATTGCTGATGATGGGAGACGTAGTTGGGGTTGGGGTTTCCCATCCCGTCATTGACGTGGCGCTACCTGTCACTTCAAATAGTTTACTCTGTATGGTAAAGACGCTTTATTGATATGGCTATATATGGTGTTCACTCCGTTGAGGTATGCACTCATATCCTGTCAAGAATCACGAAAATACTTTCATTCGTAATGTTTATCATATTATATCAAAAATAGCAAGCACTCTTGTTTGGCATTACCCTTTCGGGGGACTCCCGTCAAGCTCTTTATCGGGTTCATGAAGACCGATTGTGATGGAGTACATGCCATCGTAGTAGCTGGGAATCGTCACGTTAAGTTATTTATACAAATAATGGTGGGCAAAAAGTGGACTGTCTTCGGGCTCAATCCCCCCCCAAATATCCATCCTGTTTTTGGGTTCAAAGGGCTTGCTCCTTTTCCAATAGTAGAAATGTCCCTTTCGTACCTGACCCCGTACGTGACACCTGGGGTAATACTAGTGTGGGCATAAGGAGCGTAAAAGTTGATTGCGAATGCTGTACAAAAAATAAATGAAACACATTAAAATATTTCAAAAGGCTAATCAACTTGCGTTACCTTCATTTGTATATATTTCTTTATGGATGTTTCACTGACGGCAAAGTCTCCAGAGACAATCTAGGTAAGCAAAAACCAAACTACTGTAAGTTTTGATTTTGAAGGACACCTTTCTCAAGTCTTTGTGCGAACTCGTATGTGGTGGTGGTCAAGTCCGTTCAAAGAGTTGAATGCCAGTTGGGTTGCTTGTCTTTGCCATTTCTTAAATTAATTTACTAGCCACGTTATGCTATATTCCATATTATGGCAATTTCTTATTCCCTTTCTTTGTTCTATGGGAAATGTGGTTCACCTTATCCACCATTTTAATTTTGGATGCTTTGTAAAATAGCAATGAGCGCTTTGTTTGTATTGCGTACACACCAGACCCATAAATAATCAAATCAAATTTTTATGGTTTTATTGCGTCGAGTATATTATTATTCAGGTGTATTCTGTTAGGATGGCACGTTAGCATGTTACAAACAATGCATGATTCCGACCTGAAGCCCATTTTTTCATAGTCTTCAATTAACTTTGCACTTACGAATCTACATGTCATCATAAAAGGAATTTATTGGCACGCGTTTAAATTTTTGCTTCGGGCATAAATAAATTGACTGCCATGGGATTTGTTTTAGTGTAGTAAAGCAAGTGTGAATTTAGACAGAGCCAACTAGTTCAGCTAAGCTCCTGCAACTATCCTACATTTTCTCCTCAACACAAATCCCTCGCGAGTTTTTAAATTGCTCTAAAATACAATGTTTCGACTTTTGATAATACTAATTTGCGCCACATGGGTACAAAATTTCACAATCATAATTTAATTTAAAGTACGAAAGAAATAAATTAATAAGGATATAAATAAGCAATTATTTTATGCATTATTGAAGGTGGTAGGAGAGGAGCTTTACCCAGATTGGAGATGTCACAAAGACTACGACAACAGCACCGATCAAGATTGGAGGGGTACCGGACGGATTCTGAAAGTAATGAAGTTGTGTAAGCCTCAAAAGGTAATCAACCTAAGTTATAATCATTTTTGCAAAATTCCACTCTACTGGAGATGCAATATGAGAGTATTTCGTTACAGCCGGACTGCTACAAAATCTGTATACTGCAGTGGCACCATATACTTGGTGGAAATGAGGATAACGAGATTTGGCTTCGAGGAATCACAGAGACTGTGGATCATACTTACACATTCTTCTTTAATTCTAATGCAAATGTGACAAACGTTATCATCGAGAATATTCATTCCAAGTGCACCTCTGCTTGTAAGACATTTACACAAAAACCCTAAAACTGATTTGAATTCCTTGACTCACAATTTGACCTTTTTAGTGGAAAAGGTCAGGAAAGCTACTTGCGCAGAACGGAAAGATTTTATTTCGTGCATGGAGAAGGCTTGGGTATTTCAATAATATAAATCACCCTAAACAAGTGTCATAATTCTTCATGTAGTGACGTAATTCTGTTGTTTCAGGCTTGTCAGACCAAGTAAAAGATGAAGGATGATAATACCTTGAAAATCGAGCGACCATATTTAATGTTGGATTTCAGTTAAAAAAATCGTCAATTTTTTTATTTAAGATATAATCCTACTTTTTAAAGATACATAATCCTGTACCACCTATTAAATTAACCTTCAATTTTAACAAGCAAGGTATGTATTATTCCGTAGTTATAATACTTATTGTTATTAGATGGGTTTTCTTTTAAATTGGTTTGCAAATGTAAAACTATTATGTTGTTGTCGATCGTGGTTTGTGTTGGTCGAGGTTCTTCCCATCCCCGCATCATTTTGGCATTACCTGTTACTCTGAACATCTTCGTGATGAGCATCACTTGATTGTATTTCAAAGTGCCATTTGTGAGGTTTTCGTATATGATGTGCATCCCGTTGAGAGTTGCCGTCATATCCTAGAATTAATCACAAGCAGTTTCATTGAAAAGGATTTTCAGAGCGTATAGGAAATGACAAAGTATGCATTCTATATTTTCAATATTACCCTTATCGGCGGGTTGTCGGCAGGAATATCACTTTTGTCTGGTTCCATAAGGCCAATTGTAATTGAGTACACGCCATCATAATGTATTGGTATTTTTATGTCAAATGTTTTGTAAAGCACATGTTGCCGATAAAGTTCACTATCTTGCCATGAAATTGCTCCCGTAAAATTCCCCATTCGAACTCTCGAGGTGCAAAACCTATTTACATTTCCTATCAGTTTGTCCTTCTCATAGCGCACGCCGTCCGTGATGCCTGGAGTAACACTGGTAAACGCATAATCGGTGCAAAAGTTGATGGCGAAGGCTGTAAGAAACAAAAATGGAACATACTAACAGTATTTCAAAAAGTTAAATCAAATCTTCATTTTATATATTTATTTATGGATGTTCACTTACGGCACCGCCACCAGCAATCTAGAAACACAAAAACCAAAGGATAAAGGTTTACATTTCTCTCATGCGTTAATATATTCAAATGAATGATTTGTATCACCTGCAACCTCACGATCTGGGTGGCAAAACTGGTCGGAGCAGCACCACTGGCAGCCGCTCTCCGTACAATCCCTCGGCATCTCGTCATGGGCCATACTATTTACGCACACAGTGGTGGAATCTAATATTAACAAGATGAGCCATTAAAAATACGTCACGGATGTTCATTTTGAATATAATGTTTGAACCAATACATCTTCCTGTTAGAATATTCCATCCGTGCACACGCGGGCTTCCCTGTTGGTTAGCAAAGCTGGGACTGTAGCTTTGCTCTCTCATCCCTCTTCCTCTGGGTCTCCGGAACTGATGGTGGGCAGGATGTTGTTGTTTGTACCAGGCTACAACAAATAATAAAGTACTAATTCAAATAGATACAGGCTGGATTGATTCAGATGAAATAAACACTTGCAAACATTCACGTACGATTTATTGGCACTAATCTCCCCTCCACTTCATCCAGTGTCCCCATTAATCCAAGGAGGAGGATAACCAGTGCTCCTGAAATATTCAAAATAATTAAAATACTTTAATTTTGGGATAGATATCAATTTAATTAACACATGATAAAATAACTTAAAAAGTTACCGGTGAGCGAGAGAAAGATGGTGACTGTGACTGATCTCATTTTATGCTGATTATTATAAATGTTGCAGGTTTGGGTTCAGATGTTTTTCTAACACTCACACTGACACTGACTGGGTTCGGTTGTCAAACGGCTTACTGATTTTCAAAGGACTATCGAGAGAGCTACTGAGAGCCAAAGAAGGGAACACAATAGTATTTATGAAAATCTGCGCAAAAAAGCACAGGCGGTATTTGCAATTAAAAGACAATAAGAGGATTGTGTAATTGTTCTTGGTGTACTCCAAGGTTAAAAACAACTTCAAGGACTTCATTATTGTGTTGCAATATCCTCCCTTGAGCAGCAATTCATTCATTTCCAATCCTTGAATTGCGAGATATTGTGGTGTAAGAATAGTCAATGACATGCAAGGTCAACTTTTAATGTCTTGCTATTGTTTATGATGAGGTGAAAGTGTCGACTCAGGGATGACGGCTATATCGTACTGATGGACAAATTGTCTGTAGCAAATCACAGTTCACAGTCAATCCTTGGGGACTAGCCTTGTGGCTATTAAATTCGAGTGGAAAATATTCAAAACCATCAAAAAGCAATCACCTTTCAGGTGGTCCTTCAATATGATCCTTCCAGGTGGTCATTTTCGTGCAAACATGAGGCCGGCACGGTGTGGAAGCCTTTTATGGTAATAAAGGGTATTTACCGTCGACAAGCATGCCAGTGCCATGATGCAATAAAAAACGAGCAACGGTAGCATGCAATTTTGAAGCTTACACCTTGATTGTTATGAGAATGTTGGATGTCGACCTTCCGCAAGAAACCCTCTAAATGCGCCCTCCACCCTCCTCCATAACATAACCATCATCATCACCACCATCTCCACCTCAAAATTCTGGTAACGGAGGTCCACGCCGGAGGAGGTGGCAATACTCCACCTGCTTTCTCTGTAGGAACGATATTGACGATAAAATTATGTAAATTATAAACGTGATGATGAAGCAATAAAATTGTTAATGATATATTGCTTACTGTAATGCAATACTAGTATTGGTAATTTATACTATGAGCAAGAAAAACTCCTGCTCAGTTTTTGGTTAAGCGCTGCTATCTTGATTGGTGTGTTGAATAATATATATATATTCATTGCGAATTGAAGCTAGCAATTCTGTCAGCATGCTGACAGCATGCAGTAATATTGATTTGTGCAGCCTTGGTAAGAATCTAAAAAGCTAGTAACAAATTTAATATACTAATATGCAGCGCATTGCGAATATGTATAAGCTACATACGATTTACATTTAAGGTATTTGGGGAAAAAGTAAACGGGGCTGCCTTACAAGGAGTTTTATAGGGACATTTATCCCGTTAATAACTTTCATATAATATTGTCCCGTTATATTATCTATCCCTTTGGTTAATATCTCGCATACATTTTTAATGCACATTAATCATGGTTTTTTATGACAACAGGGTTAATTTCAATGCCGCGTGGAATGACAGGAAGCTGTCTAGCCAAACCACTGATGATAAGTCTTTATGTCTTTTCGTTCAAATATCATTTTAACATTCCGCACGTGCACATCCGATTAGCTCATCAATAAAATAATTAATACAACTGCGCAATGTATGCGGTAATTGGGGAGAGAAAAACTGCGTTGGAGAGAGAAGTTGGTGTTGGTATGTCTCATTTCATGTGATTCATTTCAAAATAGTAAAAATAAAGTCTTAATTGTTTTTCATCTTCATTCTTTTTTTTACACAATACACCATTATGCACAGTTTTAGGTCCTCCTATCACACTTTGAAGGCCACACGAATAGAGTACAATAAGCAACACATTTGAATGATTTCATCTAAAAGGAGGTCAAGGTTAACATAAGTAAATATCTTATTTCCTAATCTTTTCAAGGTTTATTATTATTATATTATTATTATTACTGCATTGTTTTAT
The DNA here is from genome assembly GCA_036850665.1 of Dicranocentrus wangi. Taxonomy (NCBI): domain Eukaryota; kingdom Metazoa; phylum Arthropoda; class Collembola; order Entomobryomorpha; family Entomobryidae; genus Dicranocentrus; species Dicranocentrus wangi. Next base: position 282 of record JAANSN010003968.1, on the reverse strand, counting down.
TGTATCCCACTTGTCTGAACAAATACCGTCCAATCCGCCCATTACAAGTAGTAGGCCACATGTAATGCATGTAATAAATCCGAACCGTCATAAACATTGTGTTAATATTAGCCCCCAACTTGAACCCAACATATGCATTAAATATTTTGTAAAAGGGGCCCCTCTGATAATAAAACCGGGAGGATGCCCCGTGTATCACTTGGATTCCTAGGGGGTCCTTCATGAACTCGTCGCACGTCACCCCGAGATCACAATGCAAATGCATGAAGTTAAACTGGCAGG
>JAANSN010003967.1:0-16589 GCA_036850665.1 Dicranocentrus wangi | reverse complement strand
GGTTTGTTTTTGCGCGCAAAACAACTTAGTGAAAAGCCATCGGATTTTGCACGTCAAAAGGGTTAAATAGGCGAATAAATTTATTGTCAGTTCATACATACATCATTTCGCCACATAGATATTGTGAGCTGTTAGCTAGCTTAATGTGTGAATTAATTGACGTAAGAACGGATTCACTATAATTAGCAACAATTAATATTTTATTTTCAACTTAATTCACTGGCATAATGACAAGATTCCAAAGACTTAATTTTTACAATGAAGGCTGACTCTACTTGACTCTAAAAATAGTGTTGTTCGCATGACGGCAACTCAAAACTAAATTGCTCTGCTTGTGTCTCCTCCACTGTTTCGTCTCCGAGGCAGGATTCATCAGGAATCGTGACGAAGGTTGAGCATGGTCTTTACACATCATCTCCCGCTGGGTGCACATAGTGCCCCTGCTCAGAATATGAAGCACAGGAGCCAGGTTGTCCTGTTCACCCTTCAAGACATTCTTCGCGTCCACCTACATCAGCCACGACAGCGAGCACCGGATAAGGGAGCACCGCCATTGAGCTTCTGGACGCCAGGTCGGATAAATCCACCTGCATGCAAACTTTTGTGAACACAGGAACTTTTGGAGGATTCTGCGTCCAACAGTACTTGTCTCCAAGGGCAGCTCTGCTTCCAGGAGAAGTTCCTTGTCACTGGGAACAGATCGCTGGACAGAGAGAGAGAGGGGGAACGGGGAGGGTGGACGTGATGTCTCAGCATCTTTTGAACTGAACCCAACCAGCTAAACACGTTTGTACGAGCACGAGCTCAGGAAGATCCTGGGGTAGAGCCACCATACCACCGTGGGTCTCCAAAGTATGGCCTTGCCTTGACCTCCGACCCGACTGGATTTCATGGGGACGAGTGTGCTGATGTAGGTCGCGTGTTAGTGGGCCATGGCTTCTAACCTTCAGAGAACGCACCGGAAGCCCGATAATTTTTGGAGTGTGCCAATTTCGAGCCTCGGCTCTCCTCTTGTTAAATGTAAATGCAATGCAGGTGTAAAACATGATCAACTGGTTGCATGTGAGATAATAAATAAAATGATATATATATTTTTACTCCAATTCAACACGTCATGCCACTCATGTCATGCGAGACAAGCTTCAATCAAAATCACGATGCACAGGACCATAAATTTTGGATTTCCGCATTCCACTCGACTCCTCCGTATTCGCCAAACCAATAAAATATATACCTTTTTCGTAGTAGCAGCACAACTCAATTGTACGAATACTTAAAACTGATTCAGAATCTATGTTTATTATCTTTGCTACAGAAATAATGCACAATAATTAAAAACTCAATTTAAATTTAAAAGTATCCCATATAAATTAAATAGTATGATGATGCCGTATCCCAGCAAATCCACTCCTCTTTGATCGCTTATAACTCAAAAAAAAAGTTTCCACAATTTTTCACACAATAAATTGCAAGTTTATATATATATAGATTTAGCTTAAAAAGATCTATTATAATATTCCTACTACAATAATGCTACAAAAAAAACCGTATCCCCAAATTCCACAAATCCGACGCTTCCAATTTTTCACCATTTATTCTATATGGGCTACATGCATATCTATTCACTGCTTTCAATATCGCCGCTGGTGAGGGAAAGAGAATTGTAGCGGACTAAAGAAAATGAAAATAATAAAAAATAAATATGATTAATTACATACTATTATTATGTAGGCATTCATTTTTGATTTTTTTTCCTCTAAATACTTACACGCGCGGTAGCTGCTGGAGGCACTCGTTGATGCAGAGACTGTTGTTGCGCCGGAAGAGCGAGTGCGATGAGAGATGGGCGACTCAGGCGGGGTTTCAGCAACCTGAGTCACATTGCTCGAACGGGAGGAGGCGGAGCCACGCTGACGTCCTGACGGAACGCTGCCGGCATCATCATTCGAGTACTCCAGGAATGAACCTTCCGCAGCAGCTTCCTCGCTCACCTCCGCCGCTCTACTACTACTACTACTACTAGCCGCCACAGAAGCTCCAGAACCGGAGGAGCGAGGTCGAAGACGGTGGGGAGAGCGGGTCGCAGACGGGGCTCTGACATTCTGTCGCGCAAGTACTTCTTGCGCGGCATTTTCCCTTCTTTGCCGCTCATAGGCAAGCCCTGCCCAATTATCTAGGCTGGAACCGGAGGAACTAGAGAGATGAGCCCGTCTCCCAGTACCTCGAACCGGAGGAACTAGAGAGATGAGCCCGTCTCCCAGAGTGAGCGCTGCCGACAGCATTCCGCTCCTCAAGTGGCGCCACTACTGCCCCACCGTGTTCGACTTGGTTGTTCCCCTGTGCTACTTCATTCCTCGGGCCACCAGACCTCGAACCGGAGGAACTAGAGAGATGAGCCCGTCTCCCAGAGTGAGCGCTGCCGACAGCATTCCGCTCCTCAAGTGGCGCCACTACTGCCCCACCGTGTTCGACTGGGTTGTTCCTTTGTAGTGAGCGCTGCCGACAGCATTCCGCTCCTCAAGTGGCGCCACTACTGCCCCACCGTGTTCGACTTGGTTGTTCCTTTGAGCGACTTCGCTCCTCGGGCCAGCAGACCTCGAACCGGAGGGACGAAGAGAGTACGAATGGGTTCTTCCAGACGGACCACTCGCACCACTCGGTCCCGGAAGTGACCCTCCAGCTTCACCCGTTCCATCTGCAGGGACATGCTCCTCCACTATCTCCCCCTGATCGTGATCACCCTCTTCGTCACTATTATTAGCCAGGTGCTCATTCCTACGGACTTGCCCAACACCACGTCCCTGCTCCTCTAATAAATTCCGAACTCGCTCGAGTTCCTCAAGGCAGAGCTGGAATTTTTGATTCGCCTCATAACGCAATCTATTTGCTGAGTCAACCTGGCGGTTAGCTATGTCAACCTGGCGATTAGCTATGTCCAACTGGCGATTAGCTATTTGCAGCTGCTGATTTGCCTGATTGAGTTGCTCGATCGCCTCGTTTAACTGCAATAAAATATAATTGGGGGAAAATCATTAAAAACGCACCTGAATCAAATTATTTATTATGACTACTGCAGTAGTAGTATATTCTGTCTAAATGAAAAGATAAAATAAACCGAAGTACTTGCCTCGCCTTGAATCCTAGTCAGAGCCTCGACAAGTGTCTCCTCATTTCCGGCATTGGCATTTGGCATCCCCTGTTTATCAAATCAAAGTTTATAAAAGTTGCGAATTAGCGTGTGTGATTCAATTTCAAGGAAATTCCAGGCTGTTAGTTTAAAGGAAATCATAAGTAAATGCACTCACGTTGCTTCGGCGCCAGAGTCTTTGCATACGCCCTTGCACCTCCGCAATAGCCACATCATCCACGGGCTCCACTACATCAGCAGCAGCTACGCCATCCCGGTCCCGCCGTCGAGCCTCTCCCCCTGCGTTGCCCTGAAACATAATTTTTTAAAAAAATCACAATATTATTACATGCCATATTATATACATCAAATCAAAAATTGAACAAGTAAGAAAGAACATTTTTTCAGTACCACTTACCCGAGCGAGTCTTGCAACCCTGTTTTGGACTACCCTTCTACGGGAATGAAGTCTGGGGATCTCCCCAGCTCTCTCTTGTTCAAGCTGAAAAACAAAACTACAAGTTAATTTTTGTCTTTAAATATTCTATATCATATATGTTTAACAGCAATTGTCTTCCAATTCATTAAAATTTGTGCATACGGTAAGAATTTTCGATTTTGCGTTTGTCACTCTTGAATAATGAGGAGGGTTTCTCCTTGAAAGCTCGAGTATTAAATAAAATAACCTCTTAAAGCCAAAAAATGAACTCTTCAATGATTTTGCGTTTGTCACTCTTGAATAATGAGGAGGGTTTCTCCTTGAAAGCTCGAGTATTAAATAAAATAACCTCTTAAAGCCAAAAAATGAACTCTTCAGCAATTATTGTCATTTTCACTTATCATCCTAACTATTTGCAGAATAACTCCTTTTTACTAACAAGCTAAAAATTGACCAGAGAGGCACATCAAAGGCTTTATTACCGTGTTTAGCTCCGCGACCAAGGCACGCGCGCGTTCCCCATCCTGAAATACGAAATAAGCAACAAATTATCATTACTATCCGTCCGGTCACCGCTAGCTCAATTATAATATACCCCAAAAACAAAACGTATAATTATTGACTAACGAATCCTTCCCCATTAGGATGGGCTGTGCGAAAATGGCGACCCATCATGTTTAAGTTGTGGGTTGCGCCACAGTCAACCGCATCGCAGGTTACCTAGAAGCGAGTGGAAAAACAAATTTAAAAAATGCGTAATGAGTGATGGTAAAATAATTAACTTTTAACAACTTCAATTAACATGATTCATGAGAGGAAGGAGTATGATGACGCTAATCAAGTACTAAAAAAAAAGACCTGCATGCTTACTCGATTTCCTTGGCGATTCTTCAACCATTTCCCCCAGCGAAGGTCCTCTAAGGCATTTGCCATTTTTCTTGTTTGTAAAATTCCAATAAAACTAAATGTGCTACTTTAAAAAAAAACTATCTTGATTGTTTACTGATTGAATATTTTGCTATTTAAAAAAAAACTTTTAATATTAAAAGAGCCTCACTGATGACTGATATTAAAAATAATAGTTTTGGTAGTTTTTTTTAAGCTAAACACGATTAAAATTTGAAATTATTTATTAAAAAAGCCGGTGAGCTCTCTGTTTTTTTTGGTGGAAAGTGAAAGTGGAACAGCTGCCGGGTTGACAGAAAGACAAAAAAATATAAAAAAAGCAACAACTTTAAAATATAGTTTCCCGTCCACTCTCGCAGATCTTCGCTTCGCCCCTGGTACTCGACTCCCCGTTTAAAGAGAAAGACAAAGAAGAAAAGTTGGGAGCTTGGTTGGCTGGCTCACAAATTGCACATATGAATGAGAAATGTCATCATCATAACATAATCATATTAGTAAAATATTGCTCATGTATTCAGGTAATTAATTATTCCTTTTGTTTCAGAATGTCACCAAGTCTCATGGTCGAGTTTCCATTTCATTCCTGCTGCTCTCGGAAATATAAAAGAAAGAGACTTTTTTCAATTTCTCTCTCATTTTTGTCAAAGGGAACAAAGTGTTATTTTAGCTAAAAAATTATTATTATCCCTTGTGGGATTTGTTGCTTTCCACTAACCAAACTAAAAACAGGTAAATTTATTTCAAGTATGAAATGCACATGGGAGTATGAAATATGAAGTGATAATACAGAAATAGCTTATTTCATCGTCATTCATCTTCATCATGCGCATTTCCATGCATTTAGTTAGGTTAGGTACTCGTACGCACTTGGACTACCCTGAAAGCACCTTGCTTCATTCCCATTCATTTCACTTGCAAACTTTAAGCGGACGGAACAACCAAGAAAAGGTAATTGTGATTGTGATTATAAGGAGAAATGGAAATATAATGTATGCATGCTGACGCAAATCCATTTGTTTTTTTATTTCTCTGCCCTTTCTCTTGTTGACAAGTATCCTCATCTTCCTCCGAATTCATATGCGGTTTCTCACAACTTGAGTGAGAGTAAAGAGCCTACGCACTGGAGCAAGGCGACCGACGACCCACCGACGACAGCCTACCTATTTTCTTGGCAACGTCTTGGTGCATGGAACTTGCAAATCTCACATGTCCCCGAATCCTGGCGTGAAAAAAACATTCAAACTTGTCCTAACAAATGCACATCAACAAACACATTTTTTTCGCATTCACAAATTCACACAGGTGAAGCAGGTGAGACGATGCGATCTACCTGAGTGAGAGAAATTTGGGATTTTGAAGTTTTTTTAATTTTTGTTTTAACTAACTTAACTAATTAACATTGTCAATTGTTTTATACTGCTGACCACTGTCCACACACGCCGTGGAGGATGGATAATAAAAGAATGCGGGACGTGAGGGCAGGCACTTCAACAAACGCCATCATCATGGGACTCAACAAGTGTCTTTTATGCCTTAGGAGGTGTGCTGCTGCGACAGGAGTGAAGGCACTAGGGCCCTTCGAAAAAAAATCAAGCCCAGAAGCACTTGTCGAAGACGACGATGAGGGAACCTCCTCCTGCTCCTCCGTCTACGATACTCATTTGTGGACGACATTTATACTCCGAAAGTTGCTGGACTTGTCCAAGGAGGAATGTCTCATATTGTTTGAAATTGGTGGAGCTGAGGGCTACCCAGCTATTCAGATTTGTGACCGCTGTGTCAAGGTTGTTCAGGACTTTCGGGAACAACACGTGCAGCTGTTGCGCCTGAAGAAGATTGAAGAGGAAATGGAACTAATGAGAGGGAGGGCTCAAGTTAGGCTCCTCGGTCTCAAAGAAAGCCTCAACAATCAGGAGAAACTTGACTGCTCGGGATCTGTTCGAGAGCGAGTTTGTATGTACTTTCAAGGTGGTAGGTTGACCAAATATTAATATTAAATGTTTAAATTTTATTTTATTATGTCATGTTGGACTGACATTTGACTTGACATTCATTGTCACAAGACTACACTTGTGTTTCGACTTCATTTCAGCTGCTGCTGGTGTTCAGACGGCAAGTAGTAGCCAGTCGTCATCGCCACCTCCCCTCCAAGCAACAGAGAGAAATGGTGCTGGCGTTAGTTTGGAGTCCGAATCCGAAATAGGGTATGAGAGCAAATACCAATTCTACGCAAGTATTTGCCCTCATCTTTACAAATTACAAGGTTTAATATAATGTAAATTTTAGAAATGGGGTTATTCATTCCAGACCTGAAGCCGATGCACCCGTCGTTGGAGAAGAAAGTGAAGTTGGTAAGTGCTTACAGTTTTACGTGACTGACTGGAATTAATTGCTCCTTCCTTGATTGATTGATTTGTTCCAGAACAATGTATTTAAATATTGTTTGTTGTACAAACTTAATTTCATGTTACAAGGAGTTGCTGCACACCTGGAGAGGGCAAGTAGCGAATGTGGTGAGGACATAAGTGCTGCTGCACGTTCATCAGAAATTGAATTTGGGTAGGTTTAAATATAAAAACCATGATACAAATAAGCAACATCTAATAATGCAAGGCCCAACGTATATGACCGTATTCTTTGATACGTATTTATTTACAATATAGAATTTAAAATTGAGAAATTTGCTTGTGTGTCCTCCTAGGCCTGCGTCTGCCGTCGCCGCCTTGCCCTTGGGAGTAGAAAGCGGAAATGAAAGTCAAGCGGATGCAGAGGTGCCGGTAGCTTCTTCCACGTCAAAGCGAACTCAGGGGAAAGGGAAAGCTGGGAGACCGGAAATGACAAATATTTCGGCGGAAGCTGATGATTCGGGTTCGGAGTCAACTCAACGGGATTCTTCTCATGCTTGTTTATTTTGTGGAAAAGGGTTTACATTCTATTCGCGCCTGATTGACCACTCCCGTGTGCACACACGCGAAAGGAAATTTTTCTGTAAGGAGTGCAGCAAGGAATTTTCACAATCGTTTGGTTTGACAACACACGTTCGTCGTGCTCATACTAATCAAAGGCCCTATGGTTGTGTGCTGTGCAGCAAGAGATTTGCCAGTTCGTGGGAGTTGACATGTCATATGCGTGGTCACACTAATGAGCACCCCTACAAATGTCAAATTTGCAGTAAGCGATTTAAGCAATCATCTCATTTGACAGGCCATATGCGTGTTCACACTTGAGAGAAACCATTTAAATGCACGCACTGCAATAAATCATTTTCGCAATCCAGGCGTTTGAAAACTCACGTTATGTCAGTCAGGGCTTGTAAGAAATTGCGCTAGATACGATCTTGCTTTAATTTTCTTTCGTAGTAAAGAAATTACTAATTGTAAGACTTTGGTAATTCTGACCTGTCCGATAAGAATTAAATTACTATTGATTATGTAGGTTTATATGTAGGTATAGGAAAATTTTGTTTTTTCATGCGGGTATTACATATTATTACCTCACATAGCAAAACACAGTCATGTTGAGTTACTGAGTTGCGCAAATATAATAATAAATGGGTTGTGTTCAAACTTTTTTTAATACTACATTACATGAAACTCATATGTTCGATTCAAGTAAATAAATATATATAGATATTATATAAAACTTTTCCAATGTTGACCTGTTATATCAGCCCGTTGTTAGTTTAGAATACAAGGTTCGTAATATCTTTATATTATGGTTTCTTTAATGAAACCCTATAACTTTTAAAGGAAACAGCTCTCTTCTTCCTTGTCTAGCTTTAGTGTGTATATTAAACGTCTTACGTCATACTAAAATTTAGAGTTTAATTGATGTTATGAGTGAATGACATAATTAATGTTATACACATTTGGTACTTGGTACTACTGTTTCATTTGTGTGTACTGAATCCAAGGGCAGTGAAGAAGGTGAGAAGATAGGAGACGGAGACTCGACTGATAGTTTGTCATTGTTATGTATTCGTATTTGTATTTATTAGAATCAATAAATAAACTGTACGAACTGAGCATTGCCGATGTTGGATTTGGATGTGGTATAAATTTCTAAAAAATAACAAACAAAAAAGATTAATAAGAGAAGAAAGTGAAACCCGAATATCAGAATAGCATAGCATATATTATTATCCATAAACGCGAACCTTATTCGCTAGTTTTCTGTTTTTCTGCGTATATCAGACAAGGCAGACTGCATATAATAATAAGTCGGGCGTCATAAGTATAAATAAAAAATGATGCGTCATGGACCGGACGGAACCCACACTTTCTACTTTTGAGACATTTTTTAGAGAGTTGTTGCATGCATTCATAAAATTATATTGCTGATTTTGACTAATTTCGCCGCTCGGAAATTGGAATAAGCTGTAGATCACAGTTGTATGGAGTGCGACACTTGGTCGTAATTCGTAATCCTAGTTCATACACGTTCGAGAGTATTGATTCGAGACACTTCGAGTCGTTCGTTTTTGTTATCCAGTTGGTCATTTGACATTTGTCCATTTTAATTAACTTTCAACCTTGTACATTGTAAAAGTTATAATTTAAAACTGACTTTAGGCATGCTCTCATTCATTACAGATCGGAAGCCGAGGAATCCGTTTTGGAGGAACGCGCATACGGTAGTAGTCAAACCCGTAACTGTAAATGTAATTAAATTTCTTCAATACATTCTCCTCCGAACCGTAAATGCTTAGGCACCTACCTATTCCACTTCCACGCACCAAAAATGTCTTTGCTGCAGGAAACTGCTTCACACACTCCACGGCTTATTCTCAAGGTGCCCCACCGACCCGGCTTCACATCCGAGGGACAATGCTCGCTTGAAGTACTAATGTATATAATGAGAATGAGAAACAGGTGGTTTTTTGTTGTTGTCTGTCACTCATTTATCATCATTGCGCGTCAGGTGGATGTATCATTAAAGTGTATTTTTTTCAATTTTTTTTATCTGTAATTTTTTTTGCGTGCAAGTTTTCATTTTTATTTTCATTCCAATTTTCAACCAATTTATTCCACCCTGATTTAAAAAGTTGAAAGTGATAAGGAGGTTTTTTGGAGCTACTACTATTATTATTATTATGGGATCTGTAGCAAGCAAGCTGAGGCGAGGAGGAGGAGAGGAAGAGGCAGAGGCAGAGGCAGACGCCAAGAATATTATTGCTGAGGTGTCGTCGCAGTTAGAGAAGTTAAGGATAGAAGAGGAGGAGGAGGAGGACAATTTACCATTCCAAGAAGAGCCTCCTTCTACTCCAACCCCTGCTGAGGCTGACGACGATGAAGCCAGTAAGACAACAAGGAGGAGCCCGATGGATGTCGCAATGTCAAACCATTTGGTAGGTTAATTTAATTAATAGAGCTCTGTGGAGATGGTGATACCACAAGTGACAATTTTAAAAAAACTAGTCCTTCTTCCTTTGCACTTCGTGTCAGTTCACAGCTTATATCCCGTAATTAAAATTTCAGGTTTTTTTATTTTTGGATTTGTCTTGTTTCCAGATTTTTGCAAACATTTTGAAGCACTGTAATTTTGAGGATTTGGGCCAAATTCGTCTCGTCTCCAAACAGTGCTTCGCCGAGTCCCTCCCCCACTACCTAACCAAAGCCCAGGTTATCTACTTGCACCTTGATCCAAACTATGAGCCCGATGTGTGGGATCTAGAGGAATACATCCAGCTGAGTGTGAACGCCTTTCTTCAACTGGTCCACAATGAGTTTGAGTCGTATGGACCGTATGACTACGCCGGGTTGCGACAATACAAAAGATTTCACGTGGGCGGGGACGCCAGCAACCCAGTGCAGCACCACTACCTCCAGCAGTTCCTCCGGATTTGTGGTCACTGCGTGACGCAGCTGAGCCTGGACGTGAAAGTCCCGGACATTTCTACCTACCGGGCACTCATGCTCTCAAGATTGACGCCTAATTTGGTGTCACTCGATGCCCATATCTCGTGCCCACAAGGGCCCTTGAGAAATGAAGTGTATGAGCAAGAAGAAAGTCACCACGAGAAGCTAATGTCCCTCTACATTTCATCTGGTTGCAGTGGCTTGTATGATAATGATGATGATGATCGTGATGGTGTTAACTTATTGGCTCTGCCAATGACTGGATGGATGCAACTTTTGGGGCGATATCCAAACTTGAAGGTTTGAATTTCATTCGATATATAATTATTATTATTATTATATTAATGTTTCATACCATTTATGAAGTGCCGGGGGTGGATGGCGTAGGGGGATGCGGTCAGCAGCGGTTTGTCGGTGCGATACCTTTTTATTTGTATCCTATATTATATAATATTATTATTATTGTTGTTGTTGTAGACCTTGCACCTTCATGGCTTTGGTGGAGACGGAGTAGACGTTCGGAACGGTGTGGGCAAGATTCTGGAAGCTATTGGGAAAATTAGACAGTCGGATAAGGAGTTGGTGAATCTGCGCTTTCTGGCAATACTTGACGGAATGTAAGTTTCCCATATTTTCTTATTATGTAATAATAATAATACCCTTTTGACATTTTAACTTTTAATTGTAATAATGTAATAAATAATAATAATGATGCACTTGAAGCCTATTTTATATTTTATTGCTTGATCGCACAGTACAGACCAACTCTCTCTACCATCCTTATTTCGGAATGCGGGATTGAGCTTGGAGACACTGGAGCTGCGGGTGAGTAGCCGAGATACCTCATCGCCTCCTTATGTTATATATGAGGTACTGAGCTCGCAAGCCACAACTCTGAAAACGCTTATTATCCACCGTCACCTGGAGGCTACTATCTCCCCCGATGAACCACCCACCCTCCCTTTCGTAACCTCCCTTGAGCTGCACGGGCTGAGCTTCCAAAATCTGTCTCCACTCAAGAACTTTCCAAGCCTTCAATCCCTGTACTTGGAACTCAATAGTAATGACCACGACGAGGAATTGGCTAATATGCTGCGTGATACACCGGAAGGATCGGCCATGCCAGCCACACTCACGAAGCTTCATTGTTACCACCGAAGTAGTCCAACTGGTCTTCTGGGCCCAGATAATGTGGGAATGTTGGCTCGTTTGTTTCCCAACTTGAAGAATCTCGGGTTGTGGCTTAGCAACGAGAGCTTAGGCGCCGTGCTCCAGAGCTGGCCAAACCTCCAATATTTGACCATTTGGGGGATTGGCGTGGATGATGACGGGATTGCTGGGATTGCTCCCGACTTTCCTAACATGCCAGGTAAAAAAGTTAAAAAATTTGCAAACCTGACATAATAATACCATCACGGTTGTATGTAGCGAAAGCTAATAAAAAGGTGCTTTTAATATAATATAATATAATAAATAAAATAAAATGTTCATTATTTTTTTGTCCAGACTTAAAATATCTTGGTATGAGGACCTACCACGGGAAGTATAAGTACTGTCAAGGACCCACAGCAATTACCGAACAGTCTCTAATCAAATTTCTTGAGCTGCCAAACCTGGAGAGACTGGAAATTACGCTCCCCTTGGAAGTATGACATGTCCATTTTCGAATTCAATTAAATTATTCTCGAGTTTTAAAATTATGATGTCTTTATAATAGATAGTTCTACTCGTTTTTTTTAGTTGGACGTGAATAGTGAACTATTACGGACCCTGAAAGACAAGATTAAAACTTTCAAGCTCACTCGTGCAATTCCTGATTGATGCGTAGCGTAAGTGATGGCAGCCGCTGATTATGAGGAGGAGGAGGGGGATGGCGGTGATGGTGATTGGTGATGGTGGTGAGGTGAAGGCGACGGATGGATAGTGATTAATTTTTTATCACCAATTATATTAAGTTAAGTTCTGAAACGGTGAAGGATTACACAATTATTGTGTGTGCATGAATGGAGCATGGAGGTCAGAGGTCAATACCATATTTGTATGCTGATTTAGTTTATATGGTACAAAAATATTAATTAATTCTCAAAACTTGTCAAGGCTCTTGAATGGGTGCATTTAATTAATATGTAAATTAAGATTGATTTATTATGCCATCTTAAATAGTAAAAAAAATAGTAAAGTCATTCAAGTACGACTTTGTCACTTGTCAAACACTGTACTTTCGTCATGGAATGAATACTTACATATTACCTAGATATTTACTTATTTTTGGATTTACTTTGAATGGATTTGTAATAGACCGATAAATATCTAAGATAGTTAAGTCAATATGGATTATAATTATTGTGAATTGTGAATCGAAATAATTACCATTACCTTTTGTAAGAAGAGGAATATATAATATGAATATCTTTTGTGTTCTAATAGTTTCGTCAATAGACTAATCCCACAACAGATATGCTCATGGTCAACATAATAATATTGATAGTTATATAACAAACTCATTATCTCCTCTAAAATTGAAAAAAAAAAACTAAAAATACTTTTTTTGAAACTTGTCATTCCATCTCATTTTGTCAGCCTTGATGACACTAACTACACAACTAAATACACACCACAACTAAATACCTCTTACGTTATGAGCATCGAACACGCGAAAGATAGTTATTAGGATTGAATAGGTAATACATAATAATACGAAATTAATTTGCCCCAATGACGTCAATCTAGCTTCCGCCTTGGAAATACGTTTTTGCCCTTGGTTTTCACATCGGCCCGGCCACAATCCGCTTTTCCAACTCGGTCGTAAAGCTATTCTCTTTAATTTCTAGTTATTTCTCTTGAGATTCATATATTTTAGATTTTGCATGTCCAACGAAACGTGTAGCATGGAACCCACTTTGGTCAAGTACTCTCTTCTTTGTATTCTTCAACTTTTTGCACCTTTCAGAGGCACATATTCCCAGGACGGAGAGTCGGGGGTTAGCATTCAGTTTGGTTCCCTAAGTCATCTTTACCGTAGTTCAAGCAAAAGTAGGGGTATCCCTCGTAGATTTCTCCAAGGGTATGAGGAGGCATTCTCCAAAGAGCACAACGTTCCCGATAGTATTAGAAATCTGGATGAAGCCCTTGCTCCTTTCCAGCAGTGCCTGCTTCACCTCACCAACTTTCAGCAAATCTCCTTTTCCTCCTCCAGCATCCCAATTATATTGCGGTGGATGAGGCCAGCATTGCTGAAATCCGCCGAGGAGGAATACATAGGCTGGGTGGGCACTGGCGAATTCGGAAACAACTCGGAACCGGAATCCCGATTTCATCATCATCATCATCATCACCAGGCTTCCTCCTCTTCCCTCCTCAACAGTTACGACGGGGAAGATGGGATGCACACGAAAATTGACGGGATCACTTTCTCCATGAAATCAAGACCATGGAGGTGTAAATTGCGACTCGGATTGTTTCCCCCCGAAAATCTACTAGGATTTGTGGATGATGATGATGCTGATGATGATGATCCTACGCGGAACTTTCTAAGATTGAGCTACCCATTCCGGATTTGGTGGCTCAAGACAGATCCGCTTTGCATCGATGATTTGAATCATCAGCTCCCTTCCACAACTCCAACATTTCATGGACTACTCCTCGACTCGATCCACCACGGAAAATACACGAGTCATCCGTACGAACTGGTCCACTGGATGAAACAGAGTTGGGATTGGAATGTTGGCAGGAAGCGGTCCAAAAAGCGATTGGTCCACTCCAACACATTTAATCCCGGATTTGTGCTTTTCAAAGCATTCCACAGAAATAGCAAGAATTATGATTTGTCTGTGGCTGAAATCTTCGAGTCAAGTATTCTTCAACTTTGCATATTCTGTGAACCACTAGTCCCCGTGGGAATAAGAGAACATCTCTTTTTATCGAAATCCTCTTTGACGACATTTGGGGAGGAACTGTACACCACCAACGAGCTAGTCGCTTTGCACATTTTCGAAGAGAGCAAAAGTGTACCCGCCTCGGGACGGCGGGATCTAGCCAAGCTATTTCAGACCTGCTCCAGCTCCAGTCCATCCTTCCGCTGGTGGAACCTTAACTCCCCCAACCTTGTTGACCAGGCTATTGTTACCATTTGGAAGTCCATCGTCGGAAATAACTACACTTTTGAGTATTTCAGCGACCGGTTTAAGGTGTGTCGGAACTGGAAATGGGAAGGGACCTCTCGGTTGCTCCCAGCTTTCAGGACGTCAATTTTGACAATTTTTGAAACTTACGAGAATAGATTCGAGAACTATCCTCTGGTCCTGAAGGAAAGCGGGAAAGATCTGCGTTTCATAAGTTGCGGGAGGCCGAGGCTTTCCCCGTTGGCCTTCATGGAGTTGATTTCGTGCTACGACAAATACTGCTGGATTCTCACACTGATCTCCTCGGCCGTCATTGTTTCCATTCTGACAAAGGTGTCATCACGGTCGAGTTCCTTGGGTTCCGAGATTGTTGGGGTAGTCCAAGTCTTTCTTGAGAAGGGGGATCCCTACTCGCCGGCTCGGTTGGCCAAACTCGGAGGAGGTCTCCGATTTGCTGTAGGCTCCTTTCTCCTCATCTCAGTCGTGCTTAGCAACGCCTACAAGGGGAAAAACATTGACCACTTGGTTTCCAAACGGAGGCCCATTCCCTACACAAAAGTGGAGCAGTTGCTGTCCGACAAGTTTGCCATATTTGCGAAAGCCTCCATTGACTACATTACATTTTTGGACGTGCTGAATGATTATCACCCATTAAATATCACGGAGCTTGATGAAAACCTGGAAATTACTCAGAGCTCCATCCGCCATAAACACTTGCTCACCATCATCTCAGACATGGAGCATCCCTTCCAGCAAGTCCGGAAACTTGCTTCAACTCAAAACAAGACGACGACGGAATGGGAGGTCATTCAAATGAAACTATTGGAGGCTACGAGGATTCTTCCGGAGACGGAAAGCATCATCCGGACTGTGTTGAGGAAGGGGGTGGCGGAAAGGGTGGCCAAAATGCCGGCGGACTGGGGACCCTCGCATGTTGAGCATGATTTCTTTAAATTGTATGAGGACGTGAGGAAGGAGGCACGACAGACATTTTATAGAATGCAAGAGTATTCAATCTGGGAGAGGTTCACCCGGTGCGACAAGGTTGCCCTGATACTCCCTTTGAACCAGGCAACTGTCTATTTGCAAAGAGCAAAGAAGGAGTTTAATTTATTGGACACGTATGTGGGCAAAGAGAGCCTTGGGAGAAGGAGAAAGATTGTGTTTGAGATGAAGGGGCTAATCACGCCGGCAGTGAGCAGGAGGCTGGAGGGAATCAGGCAAAGTGGCATTTGGGATTGGTGGAATCATTTTTACGAATCCGGAAGTGGGAATGGTAATAAGACAATGAGAGCAGTGGCGCCGCTGCCAGTAAAAGCATCAGGATTATTAAGTGGAAACATTGCGGTGATATTTATTGTTTTGGGAGCTGGTCTTGGGATTGGTTTGTCCAGCTACGCGGTTGAAATAATAATGGTAAAGTTGATTATTAAAAGTGGGTTGCGATGCATGGGAAAATCAGGTAAAGATTTCTTGCTAGCGATATACTGTCATTTCAAAAACTGAATAGCTTCAAACAAACCGTAGCTAAAATATAGGTATGCTCTGTGTGCAAAAAATGTAAAATGAGAAATTGTTGCCTTTGCCTTTACATTTTTCTAATCAGAAGAATAATATCTAT
This sequence comes from Dicranocentrus wangi, assembly GCA_036850665.1. Lineage (NCBI taxonomy): Eukaryota > Metazoa > Arthropoda > Collembola > Entomobryomorpha > Entomobryidae > Dicranocentrus > Dicranocentrus wangi. Next base: position 517 of record JAANSN010003967.1, on the reverse strand, counting down.
CGTGTTTTAATTTCTCCAAATACTTATCAATTAAATATAGCTACCTATATACATATAGTGCTTTCATGGTCAGCTTCATTTTTGTAGTTATATTATATCGTTTCTCCAGTAAATTAGAAACTCTAACTAAACTAATATATATATTTTTTTAAACTTATCATCCCTTCTTTTGTTTAGTTTCGGACTGGCACAGAGCCTAAACGTAGGTTGTCCCGGCCTCCTACTTCCCAGTTCGGAAGACAATATTGTCCACTAAACTACGTAAAAATTTGTCCATTAGACATTTAATTTTGACGGGCCAAATAGGCAGGAATTTTAACTAAACTGGATTTTAACAAAGAAAAAGGAATCAATGATCAATTACGTTATTCTATAATTAAGGAGGTGTTCATAAGTTCGACGACAAATTTGCATAAGAGATAAAAAATGCGGTGTGATAAGATAAGGAAAAAACAGGTTTGATCCTGATTCTTGAGGTCTTGAACTATATCCTTGCCAGTATTTGATTTTATTTTTC
>JAANSN010003966.1:0-16592 GCA_036850665.1 Dicranocentrus wangi | reverse complement strand
AGCTAGTAGTCATGGAAACCAGTATGGTTGTCTATGGGACTGGGGACCGACACCATACCGGCACGGCGCCCAAAAATTTATTTCACATCCTCTTGCCCCTTTATTGGTGGCGATGTTAGCAACGTCAACAAAGATATACTCAGGTCGCCAGAGTCTGATGGGGAATCTTCACCCCTATCTGCAAATAATAATATTTTTTTTATTATCGTCTTCGTCCCAGCATGCAGTCCCACCAGTTGCCATCTTGTTCGTAAATAAGGTTTCGGCGGATCTCCCCCAAGCCTCGCTAAATACCAATGGTGATGATGATAATTTGATAATGATGATGAACTGTCAACTGGTGATGGTCAACAGGTTGCTTTTAATTTAAATTGGTGCATTTTCACATAGAGGGTGTTTTGCATGTGCAGGTATCTCATCTCTCACATTTTTATAACATTGCATTATACACACAATTCCCGTTGATATCCCGGTAATCCAAAGAAAACATTTTATTACAACACTTATTTTACCCTAGTGATCAATACAAGCCGTAAATGCTTGACAAATGGCTTGGCTTGTGTAGATCACTACATTATACTCCTACAATAAGCATTAAAATTCATAATTTAAAACTAATTACGAGTGTTTCGAAATTCGACTGTTCACGTTATAATTTCTACCCAAGTAGTAGTTTTAGCTGTGGAACACTTGAGCCGCAAGTAGTAGTGAAGCATGACCTCTAACACAAAACTGGCTGAGCCGCCCGCCAGGCCAACAAGAAGGACTACAAATATCACCAAAACATTTCCACTCAGATTTGGCCTGGCTAACGGGATCGGAACCACTTTTCTTTCCAACTCCTTCCTGGACTCATACAAATCCTGCACCCAACTCCAAATCCCCGACTCCACAATCCCCTCGCGTCGCATGAGCAGGTGGGGAGGGATGAAACCGGCAAGGGGAAATTCGATATATGCCCGCCCTCCGAGCACCTCCCCGCCAACATATGTGTCAAATTTTTGTAGCTCCCTAGCTCTTGCCAAATAGGTGGACGTATCCTTGGATTTCAGTATTAATGCCACCCTGTCACAACCCAAAAACGCATCCCACAGCAGTTTCTCCTGAGCACCTTCAAACCATGCCTCCGCTGGCCTAGAATGTGGCAACTCATTTGGGTTCATCTTCTCTTCCTCTTGTTGATGATAATTAAAATAAAACCTTGCTACTACATTTTGCAAAAGTGTCTTAAATTCCGGGACAAGCTTCGTTGACTGGTATAACTTGAGTTGGACTTTCTCCCACAATGTTCTATTCCGGATTTCAGGCTTCACATCCACCCAGATATTTTGAAAGGGCATAATCATTTCTGACCGCCCGTGAAACCAACCCAGATCGATCAAATGTCCATTATCCTTGTTGTTGATCTCTACATCTGCCTCCGTCGTCCAATTCGTGGGAATGTAAGCAAAATTAATCCTCGGCAATAATAGTCTTGTGAAAATTCGGAATCCGTCCTCAGCAAGTTGCTCCACGTGCCTGTAGGGAATTGGGCTCCTAGCGGCTCCCAGAGTGTCAATGTTGGTCCCTTTGTACGCATTACTCAGCACCACGGCTATGAGGAGAAATGACGCTACTGGGATTCTGAGCATGCCTCTTTTCAGCTTTTCCACTGGGTAGCCACCCGCCACAAGAACTGTATCTAAAACAGCTAGAAGTTCCACCGTGACTGACGTCTCCTTCCCCAGGGTTCCCTTCATTATTGCAGCAAGTGAGAACGAGCTCAAAATGAAGAGCGTCCAGCAATATTTGTCATACGAGGAGATCAACTGGATAAACGCCAGCGGGGTGAGCTTTGGTCGTCCGCAGCTTACAAACCTCAGGGAGGACTCCTTATTCTCAACTGCTAACGGAACATGTGCGTAAAAGTCTCCTTGTGTGATAGCCAATCTCATGACATTATTGTTCACCCTTCGGTTGCGCATTTGAGGCACGCCATTCCTGCAGACAACTACCTGATTCCAACTACTCCTGCTAGTGCGTGGACGAAGATAAGCAGTGTAGTTCTTCAGCATCCCCTTCCAAGCGTCAGCGTACAATTTACTCAATCTTCTTGCATTATTATTTTCAACTAACCTGATGGATTTGGATTGTGAGCAAGTATTCCAGTCAGACTCCCATGACTTATCCTGAATCGTACTATGAGTGAATTCATACGAAAAAGGTTGCTCATCATCCGTATTACTCTGATAGAAGCTGTTCTCAATTTGTTGCAGGGACGCGTTGATTCTGTAGGGGAAAAGCCCATTGATATGTAACACTCCAACTGACTCTACGTCACAGTCCCAGCAAACTTGAAGAATATATGGAACTATCCTCAATTGCATGATGGCCAGGGGAGCTCTACTTAATGATCTTACCGGACTTACCAAAAAAAGAATACATCCAATATGAACACTGGCATGGGGGTGATGCCCAAGGGATTGTGTCCAAACTTGCGAAATCCAGTGACTCAAGCTCCACTTCAAACTCTCTTGTCGAATGTTATTATTATTATTATATTCGTCCAACAAAAGTAAGCCATACAAAATTGGGAACTTTGAAGGTAATTTGACATTCCAGTAATCTGAACTCCTGATGCCCTCACTCGTTTGAGATGGGTACTCCAACCATACAGGATTTTTAACGAGAAGAGAGGAGGGCGGAAAGAGTCCAATATTGAGTTCACACTTCCACGGCTTCGAAGCCATTGCAAATCTGCGAATATCAATTTTAGTAAAAAATCCTACATTTTTGAACAAGGGCGACAAAACCTGGTACTCGGGCACGGAGTCATTTACAAAAACCACTACTTTCCCGCTCCCTGCCCAATCAAAATGGTCCGCATTTGGAAATGAAGGGTTGGTCACTAAAACTGGTTGCAGGTGACGCAGTATAATTGGGATCTGGGTGGATGGGAATGACGCGTGCTGCTGGAAGTTGGTGAGGTGTACAAAACAGCCGGAAAAGGGCCTCAATATGTCGTCTATACTTGGGATTTCTGGATAATAATATGATGGATGGTTTTCCGGAAAATTCAAAACATTTGCAGGTATGTCCTTCGCTCCCTTGTATAATTTGAGTAGTTGTTTCAAAGGACCAAAGTGAAGCTTATGAATATATTTGTATCCAAATGCCTCACCTTTGTACACAATCCCTTCTTCTTGGCAAGAAGAAGAATACAATAATGTGAATAGTAATAATAGCAAGCAACTGAAGACAATTCGCGACATTCTCGGCTAATCGTAAGTATAGTAAAGGGTTTGTACAATACTAGCAGGTTGTTTAATTTAAGTAGTGCTGCAAATTACCCCGTGACAGTTAGTTTATCAATATTTTTGTCTCATTGTCTGCAAGGAACAGGTCCTGGAATCAAAGTTTTAACACGAGCCTTGTTCTCCTCACTCAATCACCAGCTTAACTTGATGTCAACCCAAAAGTGAGGGTTTAGAAGAAAGATATTTCTAATCCTTCAACAAACTACTTTTCCTTACTATGAAATGATTTCGGAGTTCGAAAAGACATGTGGGGTTCCGAGGCTTCACCCAAATCCCTCCTGAGTATCAAAATGATTGTTGAAAAATAATGGCGGCTGGCGGCTTGTTTGACGTAGTTAGTATATGTGTGGAAAATGGTTTTTAATCGATGACAAGGGACATATCGCCTCTTATTATCGACATATCGAGTTATCCAGTGTCCCAAGTACAATCATGTATGATGGATAAATATGAATTTTGTCGCAACTCAAGACCACGATGATGCTGACAAGGGAAGTGTGCCAAGTGTTAGGCGCAGCAACTAAGCCAATGAAGTAATAATTTTGGATAAAAATATCTTAATTCCGATTCCGAATATGCTACCGATATTCTGCATAACATAAAATAAACAGGTGCGGCTATAGAAATTAGTCAAATTTTCGCGCAAATTTAATTTTAATTGAAAATTATATTTTTAAAGTGAGATCTTGATGCAAATTTATGTGTTTTGCACAAAGTGGATTTCGGATTCGTAATCCACGCATATTGTTTATGTAGACGTGATACGTTGTTTTTTAGGTTGCGGGTAACACTTGACACCCTTCTCTTGTGAGAGTAATGTTATGAAAGTGGTTGGATCGCGTGTCAAAATGTGGATTTGGAACCGCCATTTTAGCATCCGAGACATTGGTTAATATTTTAAATTGATCTATTTAATTATTTTAGCCCATCTTTCAAGCTTTTAATAAAATCAAACACGCAATTTGCTAGTAAAGCAGAAAACGAAATGAAAATCTGTCTTTTCGAAAAATAAAAACTTTGCCACAAACAAAAGTGAAATGGAATGGTGTGAGAATTGACAACTGGATGGGCTTTTAGTTTTATAATTCTTATTATGGGCTATTATTTTCCCATATTTTGTTTTGTCATCCGGGGAGATATGGATGATTGCTAGTGAGAAGCTTAGTCTCACAATTTCAGGTGCTTTTCAACTGTTTAAAAGGAAGCCATTATTAAAAATTACGATTGGTTTTAATTACAGGTCCCTATAGCATAGCGCTCACCGTACACCATCTGGATTCTACAATTATTTGCAAATTTTACAAAACTGATCCAATATCTAATATGTTACTACCAATTAATAGTAAAGCTTTTTAGTATAATTTTGTAGTTTTGGCAAACTTATGCACTTGAAAGTCCCACCTCAATCCCTACAAAAAACATAATTTTCGGTTCTGTTCCAATTTCCATAAAAGGAATTTCCTTTACCCCAAACACCCAATAAATAAATTCTCGCTATTTTCACTCTAAAGTATACTGCCTGCCTAGTGCCTGCTGCATCTATAAAACTTGAAGACTCATATCTATCATCAATGATCAGAGATGTTCAAGTACTTTATTTTCCAAGTACTAAGTACAAGTACAAAGTACACGCAGGGTTGTAAGTATAAAAGTACTTAAGTATTTCTTTAAAAAATTACTCCAAGTACAAAGTACACAAGTACATGTTAACAAAAAGGAGAACCTAAGTACCAAGTACAAGTATACTACTTAAGTACATTTTTATATTTAAGTACTTTCCCATTTGAAAGTATTGTTTAATTTCAACTAAGTCAGCTTACGTATTTCAAAACTCAGTATCTGAGGTTAAATAAGTGTAAATATTTAAAAATGTAACTTACAGCGTGTGAAATTTACATATTTTTTGAAAATAACCTTCGTAAAATCGTATCTCTTGTTCAAAAACTAAAGTTGTTTACTGGTAGTTGGTTATGAACTACAATACATGTATGTTTACTTGAAATCAGGGATATTTGTGCATTACTTACCGTTACATTTTACAATATATGAATAAAAAAGTAAGTGTGCCCTGTCGTATTTAAATACATTTCTACTTATGTTCTATAGTACAAAAAACTTCCAAGTACATTTGTACTTAAAGTACTATTCGAAAAAATGTACTTAAGTACTGTGTTCTGTAAGTACTTTTGACAGGGTATTCTCCAAGTCCGAAGTACTAAGTACAAATTTGTATTTAAGTACATACTTAAGGACAAATCTACTTAAGTCCGCATGTACTTGAACATCTCTGTCAATGATCATCCTTGCATGTTTCTCAATGCATAATAATATATATGAGAGGAGAGACATAGTTCCTCACTTCCTGCTAGTTCGCAACATTGCGATCATGAAAAAATATCAATATCAGCTACGTTACGTCACACTTTTTTGTTTCTACCAAGCGACAAATGTGTGAGCATTGCCAAATGTTAAGCAGTTTTATTAATCCAAATTATAATATAGTGAACATTTTGGATAGTGAATACCATTTGAGACATTTGTAGTTTTAAACAGATGATAAATTGAATAAACTACTGAAAACCTTGCTACATTATATGTATCTGTCTACAAATAATCCACATAGGTAAAATTCATTGCATTTTCATGTACAAAATCTGGCAAATACGTCACTCTTGCTTCCATTGGGGCTCCTCTTCCGGTGCAGCAGTGAAACGAGGCGGTAGTACTATTTTTGAGGCTTTAATTTAGAAGCAATAAGCTAGCAGTTTGGTCGAAAACAAACTGTTGTGTAATTAGCGGCGTGTTCCTTTCAACAAAATTGCAGCCTCCAATAATTATTCTCAAGGGAGGAACGGATAGCCGAAATCTGTTCAAGTAGGTGGATCTCCTATTCCTCGTGTTGCTGTTGACCCTCATCATGGCGTCCAACGTCTTTCCCGACTCTGCCCACACATTTGCCATGATCTGAAGTATGGCAACAGCCACCGCCACTGTCCCAAACGCCATGGAGCCCAACATCAGTAGCAAAGCCGTGTTCGAACCTTCCGTTTGAGCCAGTGTGTACAAGGTTGCTATTTCGGCTAGGAGCGCTATCGTTATGCCGGCGCATGTCACGGACCACTTGTGTGTCTCGTTGAATGCATTGCAGAGAATTTGAATTTGACGAAATGCTGTTACCATTATTTTTAAATCAGATTTGGGAGGACTAGAACTAGCCCTCATCAGCACGTTCCTCCGGTAGGAGCTCAGAAAGCTGGAAATCGAGGCTGTCACGGAGATCACAACAGTGACCATAAACATGAGGCCAAAATTTACAAACATTGTTAGCCACAGTTTGACAAGGAGAGCGAAAGCTGTTGCTAACAGCCTAAAGTTCCCCGGTGCTGGTGATGATGCATCTTCAATAAAACATTGTGGCATTAGTCCTCTCAGCGGATTCGCCGAGTAGCAGGGGAAAACCAGCATGGCAACTGCGGGATATGTACAACCCAGCAGTCTGGCTCCAGGCATGCCAAGCTTTGTCACGACCAGAGCGACCAACTCCACTCCTTCAAAGTTATTACCTCCATCATCAAATTTCAGTAATCTGCGGATCCAATTTTTTTTGCTTCGGGTATGAATAAACCGTTTGCGATCTTTTTATTTAAAGAAAAGTAGAGAAAAAAAATTTAGCCAAAATAATTTAATTACCCCAGTGAAATTAGCTTTCTTATTATGTGGTTTACTCAACTCACCATTGTTGTGGTTTGCGTAGGAGATGATCCCGTCAAAAAACGGGATGAGATCCTCGCTCTTGGAACTGTAGCCAAGGATGAGGAGGAGGAAGGAGCTGTACATGAATGCCAGCATGATGCCAACACTGTGAGCAAGCTTGTCCTCATCATCCGGAAGGGCTCCTCTCCTCGCGCTTTGCCAGTCCACCCAGAGGGTTAGAACCACGTGGAGAGTGAGGCTGACTTTGTGAAAACCCTTTGCCCAGCTTGACTCCAATGGAACCACCTTGTCGCACTGGGAATCCCAATGGAAGGAAAATGCTCCTAGGTGATTGGCGGCTTGCAGGGAAGCTACAAATGGGGAAAGCAGACAATCTGAAGTTAGCATTATGTTCTTTCAAGCCGGAATCTCTGTTGTGGTGGAGAATGATTCTGGACGGATATTGTAAGAGGTCAAAACGGGGAAAATTCGATCCTTTCTATGGTATTTTAGGATATTTCGTACAGAGAGGTTTTTTGATCGTTCTGAAATTATAGTGAATGTGAAACTGTGAGTGCGGAGGAAGTCGAAAAAAAAGCACGAATTGCAAAAAATATTTTCGCCTTTGGTTGGTCTGGTCCCATGTAATTTAATTAGGAATCCTGAAATGGATTACATGGGTGAGTTGTCGTTGTATAAGGAAATAAAGTTTTCTCTCTACATGTCCACATTCATTAAATTTTTATTCATACAAAAAGCGACCGAGTATTGCCAACCGCGAAATATCTTCTCATCCGAATATATTTTTCTTTTCATTTGGTCGCTCGCTTGTTTAATTAAATGATCAAAAATTCACTAGAAATGCAAAATGATTGCTTACTACTTTACACACTACACGGCTTGCTAAAATTGCGTAAATTTCTCTGCTGGTGAGGGGACGCACAAATTTGGACTGCTTTTGCCTTTTGTGCCTTTTTTAATTCAGTGCTTTTCTGTTACGCTCCACATTTATCGTTGAAATTTACTGCTGCTGCAGGTCCTTCCTACATACAAGCCGAGTGTTTGTATAAATTATTAAATTCTAGTTTGGCCCCAGCCCCAAGATCCTTGATTTCCGCAAGTTTGTGGTTCGTGGTGTCATTCCATGACAAGCCACATATAGGCACTTTAATAATTCAGTACTTTTTTGGGGACGCGCGGACGTTTTGTATTTATCGTGGATCACTCATAGCCATCCTACAAGTATCCCAAAAACTCTGTATTTATAATTAATTCTGCTCCACATTTATCGTTGAAATTTACTGCTGCTGCAGGTCCTTCCTACATACAAGCCGAGTGTTTGTATAAATTATTAAATTCTAGTTTGGCCCCAGCCCTAAGATCCTTGATTTCCGCAAGTTCGTGGTTCGTGGTGTCATTCCATGACAAGCCACATATAGGCACTTTAATAATGTAGTACTTTTTTGGGGACGCGCGGACGTTTTGTATTTATCGTGGATCACTCATAGCCATCCTACAAGTATCCCAAAAACTCTGTATTTATAATTAATTCTTCATCAAGCGACTGACCGAGAGAGAAGAGTCATGTCAAAACAAAATTGATTTATGATTTTCGTTGGATTAATTATTATTATTTTGGCTTCTCCGCTTCGTCCCTTTTTCCGGGCTGGTGTACACTTTTTTGTCATGTCGGATTGTTTTGTATAGTTTTTTTGCTGACTGCTATTTTATAGGAGGATTATTTTGCGATTTTTATTTTTGCCCAAAACTACAAACAATGACTCATTTATACGCACGTATTTGGATAGGACATACATGTGCTGTGTTTTTTAGATCAGAAGAGTTATAGGAAGGTTTAGTCAACTTCATTCCTCATATTGCGAACTATATTATACTGTGATACAGTAACAACAAACTTATTATGTGCCATGTGTACATAAAAAAAAATTGGGAGTGGGTAAAATGTCTGTCCCGTGTATCCGTCCTTCTGCGCGATAACGCCAGTATGCCTCATCCAAATGACACTAAACTTGTTTGGGAGTGGGTAAAATGTCTGTCCCGTGTATCCGTCCTTCTGCGCGATAACGCCAGTATGCCTCATCCAAATGACACCAAACTTGACGTACACGTTCATTGGCAACTAAGGAGGAACCCTCTTGAGTTTGAGCGAAATCGGTCAAAGGTCAAAGGCCAACCAAATCCAAAAACATATAAATATTACAAAATGTTGAATTTTGATTGTGCCAATGGTTAAAGGAGGACAAAAGAAGATAATTGAGTAGCTTGACCTACGTCAGAGGTCAAACGTCAATCCAAAAAAATGTATATTTTCTAAGCTAATTGCATTTCTTGAAATCTGAAACCGTCAATAGATGACTAAAGACAAAAGAAGATAATTGAGTAACTTGACCTAGGTGAGAGGTCAAAGGTCAATCAAACAAAATGTAAGATATCCCAAAGTTAATGATACTGGTTCGACACGAACTGGATTTTGACAACTACCATAGATAATTAAAAGAACAGAATTGAACAACTTGACCTTAGACCCCCTTGTACATGGCACATCACTAATCTGATTACAGATTTTATTGCACTTACGATTTGTTCATAATAATGTGACCCCTGGGCTCTACGACCTCTACACACTTTTTTATGTGAAACGCGAATATGATGATATGGGCTATAAGAATTCACAGAATGGGAAAATGATGTACGAAAAAAGGTGAATGAGAAAGGATTTAAAAATCTGATTGCATTGTGTTTTAAAACATTTACATGTAAATATTATTTCGTATTATATATTTATTTTATTTAATTAATTAGTAACAAAATATTAAAATCAAATATTTGTTTATAATTTGTATAGGCTCAATGGATATTATTTATTTACTTTGAGCAACAATAAATCCAAAATCATTGAAAAAATCTGTTGTTCCGCTTCAATAATTTCACAGACAAGCGTTTCCCTTCTCGTTTGGCCTCGACGAGATTCCTTCGAGCAGCGACAACCTGCATTTTCATCTTGCGATTAGTTTGTGTCCACTTGAGATTGCTTCGATGAAATGCCTCAATCCTTGCCTTGTATATTTCAATCAAGTCTAGTGGGTCTTCCAACTTGTTCCGGACCTGATTTCTATTGGGTGGTGGTAAATTTTGGCGAGGTGGTAGTTGTTCTTCTCCCCTTCCCGAACCTGGATCCGCCTTCTTATCCAGGGAGTCCCTTAACTTTCTGTTTGTTTTACAAAGGTTTAAAATAAGAGTTCTGTAGATTTCCTCCTTTCGATCAAATGTGTCTTCTTCCTAAAAGCAAAGAGAAAATATTACTTTTGAAGATTTGATTATACTAAACTGATCATTGCACCACAAACAGTTTTGGTGGGACAAAGAAAAGTGGTGGAAATATTTTTACACTTACGCTCACCTGCTGCTGCTCTGCGACCGCCGCCACCGTGAGTTGATTTGGTGGTTTCACTTTGGCTTCAGTTTCTGGAAGTCTTGATGAGCCAGCAACTAATTGTAAGCCAAGACGCCTACTCCTTCATGGGAAGCGCCTTTTGCTTGTCTTTAAATGTTGATCTGATTTGAAAGTTGTTGGCATTTGTTTCAGTCAGTTTATTGAGATTATTTTGAGCCAGTTCCTTCGGTATAATTGCGGAAGACTCCTGTTTCTGCTCAAGTGAGGGAACATATGACGAGCAAGAGGAAGATTCTTCTTGTCCCCCACCCAAACCAGCGGCGTCCTTTCCAACCAGGGAATACCTCAGTTCCCTATTATTATTTGCTTTGCAAGGCATGGCCCTGCCCAAAATCCTCCTGTACTTTTCCTCTGCCTTACTAAATGTCGCAACCTGAAAGCAAAAACAGAGAATTATGTGTTTATTATTATTTGAGAGATTTATTTTGTGGCATTTTTGCATCGCCGACAAAGGACAGGATTTTGGAAAGAGCGCTTGGCGAAAATAGTTTCGTTTTACCTTAGATTTTGTCTTCCGGATGGAGTTAATTGTTGGTCCGGCTTGTGAGCCAGTTGATTCCGACATGGTTTCTATGGCCTGTTTTTTTTTATATATTTCCACTCGGATTTCCAAAGGTTTTGGGTGGTGGGGCTTTGGAGGACCGTGCAAAAAATAACAGTTTTGTTTTTGAGGGGTTGTCGGGAGCTAGACAAATTTAAGTGGTTGTGCAAGGTCGTACCACAAAAACTACGTGGTTTTAGATGGTTCGCTGTGGATTTGTGGAGCTGCTGCAGGAAGTGGTTACTTCCTAGTCAAAAGCCAAGGGTTGAGTGAATGCGGCCAAGAAAAGTTTTGACTGCACTGCATGGTTTGCTATGCTTGGCAATATTAGGTACTTCTTTTTGAGGATGATTGGCTTAGCACTCAGGTGAGGGTTGGAGGTTTTAGACTGATTTTGATTTATAAATTGTTTCGTATTTGAAAAAGATTATATTGGGGTGAGCAAGGAGCAACCTTTTTGAATGACTCACCAGCAGCAGAAGAGGGTTGTTATTGTACATATTTTTTCGGGTGGCAAATCGGCCGCACCTGCTGTCCTCCCTTTTGGTGGTCATATATGTGATGTGTGAGTGGCGGAATGAAATTACCTATGTGTATAATATATGCATGAAACTTTTGGTGGTGGCGATGATGGCAGTAGTACAAACAGAACGTGCAATATAATTTAATATAATTAAGTATTACTTTATACGCACGTCAATTGCTTATGACTCTGTGTGATTTCATGGCTTAGTATTGCTTTGAGTTTCTCACTTATTTACTCGCATGAGCACTGCAGGGATGACGAGGCTTGCAAGGAACAACTATTCTGAAAGACTCGGCAGCAGCAGCTACAAAATATATAATATTTTCTGCTAACAACACGGCACCACTGGTTGTCTTCACGTGTCTAAACGCAAATTGTGGCTCCATGAGTCACAAGAAGTTTTATGTCTAGCGCATTTAAATACGCACATCTCAATTTCGACTCTAGGTGAAAAATGGTGAATGCAATGCAACACATTTTTTTATAGTTGTTGGAACAAACCCTATAGCAAAAGCAATACAAAGTAAGGTCTGCTAAGAAATTAGGCACTGATGAGAATGAAAATGAAAAAGTAGGACATTAATATTGTTTGTCGAATAGGAATAATTGATTTTGATGGTTTGGTTTGGTAGTAAAAAGGTTTATTTTTCTTCCCATTCCAATTCGTCTGATGACGTAAGCCACTACTAATAAAATAATAAAATAAACACATAATATTCGCTATTGGCGCATAAATGTCGTTAACATGTGTCGAAAAATACGATAATATCATCTCTAATTTATTGGTATACACTTAAGCCATGTTATTATTACACACGTTTCTATTGAAAAATGACTTTGTGAATGCAAAATGCAATTTGCGAATATATTTTTTTGTTAGAAGGATGAGATGCTGAATGAGATTCATACGTGAATACAACAAAAAAATGGTGGGATGAGGAATGCAATAATATGTTATTTATGAAGTGAAAATGGGATAACTGTTGGAGTAAAACTCGAAACCTTAAGCACTTTCTCAGTGTATTTCGCCATTTTACTGGCAGTGCTCCGGAATACAATTTAATGTGCAATATGAGTAGATTCTCCCCGCAACACCAACTACGCCGCATTTTCGCTCACAAACATATATCATGGATGGGTGCAAAAAAGCAGCCGAGAAGTACATCCTCTAATTTTTATTTCGTTCTATCCCCTTTCTTTCGCTCACTCCTGCACAGCATGCATGTGAATGGTAACGCTCACACTCACAATGCTTTTTTTTAACTTTTTTTCTTCCAAGGGAGCAGCATGCAGCATGATGATGATGTGCCAAGCAGAATTTGTTGATGTATTAGTAGTGGTACAACAGGCAGGATATAGAGTGTGAGATAGATGCAGCATGAAACTTTCTCACCATGGATGGATGGATGAATCGGTCGATCGATACAATCCACTCCGCTCCGCCACATACTTAGGTCACTTCCTAAAAACCCGTCATATGTTTTCACTTTCTCCTCTCTTTCTTTTCATATGTCCCCAGAGCATTTGCACCTCAACTGTTGCATTGCATGTCCCTCCATCCACTATTTTTTTGGCTAACATTATCTCCTGTCATTCTCAACTAAAAACCTCAAGGCAACTGAAAATAATTACTGAATATTTGAAAATTACAAGATGGGTGAGCAATTAGGAGGAGGAGGCGGACCGGTGTCGTGTACAGCAATTCTACCAGTCGAGGTAAGTCACCAAAAAAGATGTTATTACAAAAGCTAAAAAGGAGGATTTAGATTAATTGTGTAATTTTATTATTGGGTTTTGGTGGTGGTGTGGTGGGTGATGGGAGTGTAGATGTGGGAAGCAGTTCTGGACCATGTGCAGTCCGCCATGGACCTCATCAACTGCTACAACACTTGTGGGGTCTGGCAAGACATTTGTAGGGCAAGAGTGATCCCTTTGCTCCTCCTTCAAAAGGTGATGTGAATATATATATTTATTATTAAACTGCTAATTATTTAAGGATTTTGCTGATTGTAAGTTTAGTCATGAGTAAACTGATGAACCAATCAATCCAACTCTGTTATTATTATTAGGTGATTCCGCAATTGTGGAGATACCTTAGCTACCCAGAGCTAATTAAATGCCGCCTCGTTTGTCGCCACTGGAAGGAGCTCGTGGACGACACATTCAGTCAGGAGGATTGGGACTGGGAGGCGGCCGGGCACAATCGGAGAGCACCTGCTGCTGACTCACCACAATCATCATCCTCCACCTCCACGAGGAGGAAAGTAGTTGTGGTTCAAGGGTCGGTGGTGATGATGCGGAGGGATCCAGACTTTCTCGATTTAGTAGCAGAGGGGTCACCAGGTCACAACCCATTCTTAAGCAGAACCCTCATCTACACATTTTGCAACTCGCCGCTGAGGAGGAGTTCATTTAACGAAATAGGATGCTTGGCTGGGAGCCACGTGGTCAATCTGGATTACCGATTTTCCGACGGGAGTAGTGGTGGAACGGAGCTGGAGAACTTGAGCTGTTTATTCCTCCATTTCCCCAATCTGAAAAGACTAAAGCTCCACTTCAGCCAGAGCCAGAGCCACCACTACGTTGACTCTCGGAAAATCAGAGAGGCGGAGTCTTCGGTTTTAAAACTCCTCCAGGAGATGAAAATGGGAAATAATGGGCGCCGACTGGAGCACCTTGGTGAGATGACATTGGGCGGCGGCGTGTCCACTGGACAAATGATGGTGTTACCGGCCCTCACGTCCTTCCTAATTCAGTGCTCCCCACGCCTCCATAAGGTGACATTTGCTTGGGAGCAGCCCCAGCGGGGCCTGACGCGAGTGAGGGAGAAATCCTCCTCCATTGGGCCAGTGCTGACTGCGTGTGCCGAGGCGGGAGTGAAACAACTGCTGCTTCTCGGCTGGGCCGAATCCCTTCAGTTGAGCAAGTTAATAACCCCGAGGGGGCGGCGTTGTTGGCCTTTGAAAAGTTTAACTGTCAGAATGGAGTTGTTGTCGTCGTCGTCGGTTCGAAACCACTGTCGCTCGCTGGTTCGCACCTTTTACGACATTCTCAGCCTCCGCTCTTCCTCCAGTCTGGAGGAACTTCATATCGAGTCCTCAACGAGTCTCTGCGGACTCCGCGCCAGGCCACTACAGCCGTCAGGTGGTGGTGCTCGAGATCTGCTGAGTCGATGCTGCGATTGCAACAAGTTTTACAACAGTTATCAGGAGAACTACAGGAGGGTTCCAGAGTTTCAGGACAACAACTGCGACCGGAAGAGCGTCGTGATTCAAAGGACGTTT
Source organism: Dicranocentrus wangi (assembly GCA_036850665.1). Lineage (NCBI taxonomy): Eukaryota > Metazoa > Arthropoda > Collembola > Entomobryomorpha > Entomobryidae > Dicranocentrus > Dicranocentrus wangi. The sequence continues at coordinate 1,777 of JAANSN010003966.1, read as the reverse complement.
ACTAGATTGACCACCCTCGGCATCCCGCATGGTCTCCTCCACCCCGCTCTATTTCCCGGGTTGATGAAGATCACTCCGAACCTCCGCCAACTCCGGATTAACGACTTGAAAGAGAGTCCGTCGTCGTCGTCGTCGGAAAGGGCGGAGGAGTTGGTAAGCAGACTAGTTTGCGAGTTGTGGATTGAAGCTCCGCCCCTTCTCCGTGAGATCGTGGTGGTGGGCAGTTGGGGTGGTGGTCGAAAAAGGGATTACACCTGCACGAGGGAAATGTTCCAAGCTTCTGTCGTGAAGAAGGGGAAGAAGTCATCAAAGGGGACTGGGAAAACAAGACGCGCAAGTGGAGGGTTTAGTTTAGCTGCATTCTACCATTTCTTGTAATAAAAATTGTAAAAAACGCCCATGTCTCTGATGTCTCCAGTCATGTGAATCGCGACAATCATATCAGGGTTAACCCATCTGTTGTTTTTAAGGAGAAGGAGTTTTCACTTTCTTTCTCTCCATGCAAAAAAATGCCCACTTCATTTACACGCTGCTGCAACCAGCCAGCCTCCTCCTGCTGTGCAGTCACATTTTGGCAACATGCCTCTATCATCTCATAGTCATTCCATATTTGCCTAAATTAATAATAACTGTTGTTACCATTAAAATTTTAAAATGGCCATTATTCACACCAAGAGTGACAAAGAATTCACATGCATTTCAAATGAGAATTTTCATAGGTACGTGAGCAACTAGCACAACTTGGAATACGGAGTACCACCACGACCACAAAATATATATATGTTATAGTTGCAGCTGAGTCATTCGGAATGATTTTCTGTTGCACTTTTTGTCTGTCCCTCACAAGATTTTCGGTTTGCTAGACACTAGACACATTTGCTACATGTGATAATATTATATGTAATGGGGTTGACAAGACCTAGCCGTCCCTAACACGTCTTGTTCCACAGATTGTGGTATTATATTATGGCTTTTCAAAATTTGGCATAATAAATTATTATTTGCTTGCATTTGCAGGAACCCGGTGCCGGTGAGGTGTGTTGTCCCTGAAAATGTACATCAAACTGCTGCTGCTGCTGATGAGTCATTCAAAAAGGTTGTTTGTTGGTCACCTCATCGTCAGTGGGCATGCATGTGTGAGTATACGTAATAAATCAAAGCAAACCCAATGCAATGCCCAGTCATCTCCAAAAAGTACCTACAACTCAAGCATGCATACTCAAAATTCACGTCACGTGTAGCACCACGCCGCACTCAACCCTTTTATGTTTAGTCCACACAGGAACTAGACGGGTATCGATCCTTAAATTCCTTCACCTTAAATTACTACTTCAGGACAAACCACCCAACGTTTTAGGTTTTGGTGTAGAGTTGAACCCCCATCCACTCAAGTTTATGTGTCCCGTCTCCCACTCAAGTTGTCTGTTCGCCTCACTTGCAGCGTACGTACTTGCATGGAAATGAGAATTAGCATTTGTTATTGAATGAAAACCCAATCAAGACAAGCCCAAAATCATCCCCCAAAAACAACTCCACTACTACTCGTTGCCACATTCACCGCTTGCCCTCTAACCACGAAGGAACTATCTTCCTCCGTAGCTCTCCACAAAGTTTTACTTTGTCCTACTTACACTTAACATACGTTTGCAAAGGCACTACTCCACACCACCTATACTACTAATTGCTTGTGTGCAAGTGTTCATATTGTTCAAAAAACCACTTAAGTTGCGTTACTAGTTCCTTCGGAAAACTAAACTGCAAAGACTTTTTGTCCTGG
>JAANSN010003965.1:0-16598 GCA_036850665.1 Dicranocentrus wangi | reverse complement strand
CTGGAGTCATACAAATCCTGCACCCACCTCCAAATCCCCGACTCCACAATCCCCTCGAAACTTTTAAGCAAATGTGTAGGGAGGAAGCCACCATCAAAGGCAAATCCTATGTACTTCCGACTGCCGAGCACCTCCTCGCCAACATACGTATCAAAGTTTTGTTGCTTCCTAGCCTTTGCCAAATAGGCGGAAGCATCCTTAGATGGCAATATTAGTGCGACCCTCTCACAGGTCCAAAACAATTCCCACAGCAGTTTCTCCTGCGCATCTTCAAACGATTCCAATGCTGGCTTTTCTGGCATGTCATCGCTCCAGTGAGTTAGTCCCTCTTGTCCATAACCAAAATATAACCTTGCTACTAGATTTTTCAAAAGTATCTTAATTTCCGGAACAAGCTCCGTTGACTGGTATAATGTTAGTTGGGCGCTCTCCCGCAATGTTCCATTATTACGGATTACATACTCCTTTATATCCCAGATATTCCGAAAGGGTCTGAACATTTCTGACTCCAGGTAGAACCAATCCCCGCTCAAATTATGTTGTCCATTAGTATCAATGTTGATCTCTCCTACATCCTCTTCCCTTGTCCAATTGTTGGGGAACAAGGTACTAAGAATTGTTGGTGGCAATAGTCTAGTGTAAATTCTAAATCCGTCCTCAAAGAGTTGCTCCACGTGTTTGTAGGGAATGGGACTCCGGGCGGATCCCAGCGTGTCAATGTTTTTCCCTTTGTAGGCGTTACTCAGCACCACAGCCATGAGGAGAAAGGAGCCGACTGGGATTTTGAGCACATTTCTTTTCAACTTATCCAGCGGGTAGCCACCCGCCACAAGAATTGTCTCTAAAACAGCTAGGATTTCCTTCGAGACTGACGTTTGTTTCGCTAGGGTTCCCTTCATTATTGCAGCAACTGACAATGAGGTCAGTATGAAGAACACCCAGCAATGCTTGTCGTAACAGGAAATCAACTGGATAAACGCCAGTGGGCTCAGGTTTGGTCGCCCGCAGCTTACAAACCTCAGCGAGGATTCCTTATGCTCCACTGCTAACGGAAAATGTGCAGGAATTCTGCCTCCTCCTATTTCTAATGTCAATACATTGCCTACGCTTCCTGTGATGATCCTTTCAGCCACGCCATTCCTGCAAAGGATTGTAGCTCCACCGCTGCCGCTGGCTTCTAGATAAGCAGTGTAGTTTCTCAGCATCCCCTTCCAAACCTCAGCAAACAACTTGCTCAATCTTGCATTATATTCAACTAACTTGATGGATTTGGATGATGAGCACGTATTCCAGTCGGACTCCCAACTTTTATCCTTAGTAGAACTGCGAACCTTATACATAATTCGCTCGTTGGATTGGTAAAATAAGCTGCTGCTTTCAATTTCTTGCAAGGACGCGTTGAATCCAGAGAGCGAAATCCCTTTGATAACTACTACTCCGTAATTCTTAACAACGCAGTCCCAGCAAACTTGAAGAACAAATGGGACTATCATCGAGCCCACAACTGCTGCGGGATCCCGATGATCCCTCCGCCGCACCAGAAAAAGAATACATCCAACCTGAATTTGCAGGGATTGCGTCCAAACTTGTGAGACCCAGTGACTCAAGCTCCGTCTTAACCTCTCTTGCTCATTGTTATTGTTGGTGGTGGTGGATTCATCCAAAAGCAAGCCATGAAAAATCGGGAGTTTTGAAGAAGGTAATGTATAATAATAATAATGCCTGCTAGTATAGAAAATCTTGTCATCACTCTGGGATGGGTAATCCAGCCAACCACCAAAGTCGTAGTTAAAAAAACCGCCTCCACTACTGTTATGTCCATTTTCAACGAGGTAGGAGGGCGGAAAGAGTCCAAGGTTGAGTTGACACTTCCACGGCTTTGAAGCCATCGCAAATCTGCGAATATTAAGCATGGTAAACAGTCCACCATCTAACACTCCATTGGAGTTGTGCTCATAAAAGAAGGGTGATAAAGACTGGTATTCATGCGACTGGGAATCATTTAAAACAACAGCAACAACTTTCCCACCTCCAGCCCACCTGAAGCGGTCGTGGCTTGGAACGGAAGAAGGTGGGTGCGTCACTAAAACTGGTTGAAGGTGTCGCAGGATAATTGGGACCTTTGTGGATGCGAATGATGACGCGTGCTGGAAAACGGTGAGGTGCACAAGGCACTCGGAAAAGGGTCTCAAAATGTCGTCTAATCTTGGGATGTCTGGATAATAATATGATCGGGTTTCCGGGGATTTCAAAACATTGGCAGGGATTTTCCTCCAACCCCTGTACAATTTGAATAGTTGTTTCATGGGGCCAAAGTGAAGATTGAGAACAAATTTGGATCCATCCGCTTTCTTTCCTTTGTACACAATAATCCCTCCATGACAAAAGGAATACAAGGACAATAATAGTAGTAGCAGCAGCAAGCAACTGAAAATAATTCGTAACATTTTCGAATACGTAGTAAGTAATGAATGAGTTTGGAAAATGCAGACTGTGTTTATTTAAATGATTCTGCAAAACACTCCGATATAAAGTTAGTTTTTTCACAATAAGGAACAGATCCTGGGGTAGAAGTTAACACGAGCCTTGTGGACCTCCTCTATCACTGGCTTAACCTCGGGTCAACATAAATGTAAAGTGAATGCTTAGTTAGAAAGATATTTCAAATCCGTGAACAACCCACATATATCTGGGCTACGAAATGATTTTGGACCAGCAACAGACATTTCGCGTTCTCAGGCTTCTTCAAAAGCCTCTGGGTAGCAAAATAGTTCATGAAAAATGGCGGCGTATTCTAAATGGCGTTATATATTAAAAATGGTATAATCGATAAAGAGGAATGGTCTCTTTAGTTTCGACATAATACCCGGTGTCCTAGATACATTCGCCCGAGATGGATCAATAATATGAATTTGGAAATTCAAGCCACCACGACGATGTTGACAAGGGAAATGTGTCCAGTGTTACGCGCTCCTCAGTAAAGCAAACCAAGTATCAATTCTGGGTAAACATTATTATGCGTAGATCCCGATTATGGTAACTAATTTCTGTAAAACGCGCAAATTTATAAAAGCTTAACAAAATTTGATTCCACTTATGTGTTTTGCAGAAAATGGATGTTCGATTAGATATTGTTCATATAGAGGTGATATATCGGTCGTTTATCTAGGTTGTTCGTAACACACGATGCACTTTTCTTGTGAGTGTACTATTATTATGAGAGTAGTTGGCTCGCGTGTTAAAAATTTGGGGTTGGATGGAACAGCCAGTTTAGCCGTGTTAATTGCTCTATTCAATCATTTTAAACTAAACTGTCTCCCATGACAATCTGCTTTCTCACAGCAAGATTTTAAAAAGAAATGAAACCTATAATTTGCTAGTCAAACACTATACGAAATGAAAATCAAGCTTTTATTTTATCTTCCATCCAGGGGTAGACATTAGACATTGATGGCTAGTGAGACAAAACAGCGTGTAAAATTAAATACGTTGCGGTAATCGTTCTCTGTCATTGTGAGCTGCTAATAAAAGTAATTGCATCAGTATTTGCCCAAGACTTGCTTTCAAAATCATTACCTACGCATATGGATTATGGTGACCAATTCGTTGCAAGTAGGTCAGGGAAGTCTGCAAGAAATTCCTCTAATTTAAATCCCACGTAATCTAATGACATTTTTACAAAAAAAAACAAAGATTTCGCATTACTACTTACCTATCTTCGTTTCCTTTGTTAACAACAATGTTTCCATCTAGATTTTGTGTTTTAGGCAACCTTCGCTAAGCCTTCAGGTGAGATAATGAGAGAGACCATTTGGTCAACATGATATGTGTTACACTTCATCCCACATTTGTATCCCCGTCTTGACCTAATAATATGACATGATCACATGATAAGCTGTGTAAGTATGCTATGCCTTCAATATTCTCTAGAACACTCAAGAAGCTCTTCTGATGTGAGGTTATTAACAAATTGTCATGATTTTCCATTCGCTTCAAGAGTGCACCATAAATGCTAGTAAAATACTGTTACCATTATTATTTAAATCTGTTTGTCATGTTATGATGGCTACTACTGCAGTTCTGGTCATGGCTGGAAACTGCCAAGTACTCAATATCATTAACCTTCATTGCAGCTCACCACTAACACCACTAGAATATATTTGTTCACATCCACGCCGACAAGCTAAAAGGAAATTTCTCGATAGAGAGACAGTAGTCCCTTGTCACCGGTGTCACCGAATCACAAGATTTTCACTGAATTAATAATTTCAGTTTCAGTAAATGAATTCCACTGCAGTGAAATGAAACAAAGTAATGCATGCAAATGCTGAAAGTAATGTGGGATGCGTACTGATGAATAATTTGTTGTGGATGATGTGTGAAGGACTATGCGTCAGCCCACGAGTTGTATGCAGCAAAAATAGATTTCGTTTGGTTAGGGTTTTATTAGTTTCAATAATGGAAAAAACTCTTTATTTCATGGAAACTATTACAATTAACTTCAGGAAACTTTAAAATGAAATGAAAATGGAAATGATAATTTAATCGGGAACCACTATCTGAACAAACAAAAAGAGAATGGCTAGTTTGCTGGAAGGAGATGATGGCGACTTGAGATCCGGATCAGAAGTGCCGTCGTGAGGACAGGATTAGTCTTGTGTAGTTCTCTTGGCTGGTATGCATCCCAAGGCCAAGATCAGAAATTTGGAGAAGAAAGGTTGGACATGCGTAGCAAGAACTAATTCGGACACATCTCGCGTAGGGATGTGTTCAATAAAAATACACTACAAAATAGGGTGAAGGGGGGTAACATCTTGCCCACAGTAAGCATACGTTTCTCTTCATAATCATGCTTTCAGTATATGCACTTCGTTTTGTCCCTGCTGTTGATGTAAGTTGAAAAAATAGCTGGGAATGTGTGCTTTTTTAAATCCATTATAGCCTTTGCAGCAGTTTGTCAGCCATTTTTGTTTTCCTCCTGCTCGGCATATAGCATTACACTGTTTTTAATTACATATTTCCAACATGGTGTGACATACATATTTAAATACATTCTTTCATGGTAAACTGTAATGTTTTTGTGGTATTGCAAACAAGCTAACAGAGAAGGTAGTAGAAAAAGGAACTCCGATTTTACTCATACGCAACAACTCCTTCAATTTTGCATTTGTTTGCACTACCAAAGCTATTCAGGATAAAGTGGCTAAATGTCTGACGGAGAGACAGACTTTCACTTTTCACTAAATTGGAGTTCCCACCAAAAACGGAATTTATTCTAGAAGCTACATCCACTGACTCCAAAAGCTGAAAAAACTTTTACGAAGCTTGTTTATCTTGCTGTGTAAACCGCTTTTAGTTGTTTTAAAGTAATATAAATCCTAGTTTTGGAGGAGCAAAATATTATTACTGAGGTGTCAAGTAAGTGTAAGACCTTGAGAATTATTACGATTTAGTCACTCAAAATTAGAATTAGATTTTAGATTTAGAGCAAATTTGGTAGAACTATTGATGTAAGTCTCACCTGGTTAAGAAAGAAATACAATAAACCAAAAGCATTTGATTAATTCTGCAGGATGTCTTCATGGCTCCCTAAATCTCATCATTTGCAAATCCATCCAACATCCTTAAACACGCGACATTTCGTGCCAAAACTCAGTATCAAACCGAGACCAATGTGAGTGATTAGAGTTTTAAAATATTAATTCAAGTCTCACCGACCGAAACTAAAAACTGGACGTCTTGTCTCATCCTGATAGTCCAGCGCTTTTAATCATCTTAATGTATACTTAACTAAATTCGCATAAGAAATCCTTTCCCCACTATATGCTTTTATTTCAACCTTCACCCAAAGAAGATTGGAAGCTTGCAAAGGATTATTACACTCACTCCTCAACTGTGCGCGCAGCCTTCCTAAGACATAAGAAGTGTTCATAAGTGTAGCAGCACAATTGGCAAAATCAAACAAAAATTCGAGGAAATATTCCATGTTATAAAAAGCCGTTCAAAATTGTCTGATTCAGTTTTCTTAATAAAAAGTAATTGCACTACCGTACTTCTGATTCCAAAAGATGAAGTTCGTCCAGCTAAAAGTGGTCATTACTCTGACAATCGGATTGCACGTCGTCAACTGCACCCACTGCTACTGGACAAATTATCAGCATTGTGAAACTGCGTCAGAATTTTTAAACATTCCTAACACAAACTTTCCAGATTTTCTCGCTGCTTTTGATAACTGCACCATCCATTTTTTCAACATTGATGAGTCGGAAAAGGATTGGCTAATCTATCACTCATTTCGGGCGAATCATCTTTCGTTGTTGGAACCCAAGCTTCACATTCCCCAGTTGTTCACTACTAATCTGTCCGGAACGGAAAAGGTTTTTAAGAAATATCACAAATTTTACGTTCCACGTCTTTACTACACCAAACATCTCAACGGCAAATGTACCGCCTTCATGTTCCTCATAAACAGAACTAAAAATGCTGAGAAAAAGGCTTTTCAAATTGAAAATGCTTTGCCGCTGATGTATACATTAGAGCAGCAAATTTCGCGTTGGCGTAACCTTAGGTTCGAAAGCAGCACATTCAAGGAGCAATCCTCCCACTACCCTTATTGGCATATTTCACCTAACTTTGCGATTTCTGTACTCCCCGGAACCAATCCAGACGGAACTTGTTCTAACAGCACCAAAACCATTAAATATTTTGCAACTTTCATGGTAATACATTTAAACGAGTGCCAAAATTCGCAACTCTTCTCAAGCCACAAACTTCGAGAAACTTTACGGTTAGCTACTGCCACACTGATTCCATTTAACTACAAACAGAAGACGGCATCCAGGAATGCGATTTTACAAAAGTGGCACAATCACAACTTTAATTTCACCTCGTCTCGTCCTCATCATGAAGGACTGGATTGCAATATCAATTTTGCTAAACTGCGTGTTTTTAATTTTTATGGGTACAATACTTGGACTTGTATTCTGGATATGTTCTTTCAGGATCATGCTTATGAAATGGGGCTTTCAACGTCGAGCTATTCAGATTCAAACATTGGAGTTTATTTTGGAGATGAAAAGTTCCACCTAATAAGATACCCCATGAGCACGATTTTCTTCGCACATGGATATAAATACAGCGTGTTGATCAGCAGAGCAAGTGAATATTCTACAAATGTCGACCTCATGTTTCTTAATAAGATACCCCATGAGCACGATTTTCTTCGCACATGGATATAAATACAGCGCGCTGATCAGCAGAACAAGTGAATATTCCACAAATGTCGACCTTGCGTTTCTCTTTAGCTCTCTCTCTTTTCCGGAGTGGAAGTACATACTAGTGGCATACCTTCTCGTCGTTTTGGCGCTCTACAGAAATAACTTCCGCGGAGCCCTGCTTTTCAGTTATGCGTCTTTAATTGAACAAGGGATCCCGTGGGGAAATCGACAATCTACATATATCATAACTGGATGGCTCTTTGTTGCTATTTTAGTTCGAAACATTTACACTTCCAGAATGACGTCGTATTTAACCACCGAGTCCAAACCTGAGGATTTGCCTGCATCCTTTGAAGAAGTGCTACACACAAATAATTTACCATTGTACGGTGATAGTTTATACATTTCTGAATTTTGTTCCCAATTTTGGTATTTGCATGAGTCAGAGGCACGTAACAATAAGACTATCGGAAATCACTACTGTTTGCAGTTCAAACTGCTGGATGATGTGATTGCCAGAAAGATTCAAATCTATTCTGCAAAGAACGCAAACTCTCCTTACGGAATCAAGCCAAAGCCATTGGATCTTGGTATAGCAGAGAAATTTAAACTCATTTACAATACAGGTCCGGGAGGATATGCGGATGCTCCTACTCAACTCTCAAGCTTTTACCTTCGTCCAATGCTATACTTTTATGGAAATTATAAAATCTATGAAAATGACGATGCACCAGTACACGTCCGCAACCATATTTGGTATCTAGATGCGCCACTTTACTACGTGTCACATTTGCAAACATTTTTATCGACCGTAGCCGCCAGCGGAATTTACAACAGGCTACAGGGTTTTGATGAAACCCAGAATATTTTTCACATGTTGGTACCCATGAATCTAGTGGTTGGGTATGAATTCCAGTGGGATTACATCACCTTTGCAAATAATCATGCCAAATTGCTCCAGGACTCGTGGCTAGACGATGATTCCAAAGCAATCAATTTAGAGGCGCTTGGTTCTGTGTACATTGCTTTTATTGGTTCCCTGGCAGTTTCGCTGGCGATTTTTGTTTGTGAATGTATAAGTAATGCGGCGTATCGATCAGTGTGTTCTAGAAGGGTTTTAGCCTTTTGCAAAGTTTTGGTGCAAAGTCTTCGCTTGTCACGAACAGCGATACAAGTGACGCTTCTATTCTGCATGCGTGGATGGACGGGTTGCAAGAGGAGCAAGTTGCTGGCAATGCCATCACTGGTCATGGTTATATATCGAGAATAATTTTATTTTTATTATTATTACTTGGTTGGCTAAGCGCAGTTTTTTAAGTTGATTTTGAGGTGTTCCAAGAATCATAAATCAGATTACCCCATATTACATAATAATAGTCTATTAAACAGCTTCTTTTGCGGTTACTTGTAGCCATTGGACTTATATATTAACCATTATAGTGATACAACTGGTTACATGGTTTTGGTTTTATTATACATGAGACGTCTTACATGGCGTTTAAAATGACGTATTAAATGGTGCCTAAAATGGCATCTTAAATGGTGTCTTAAATTAAATGGAGGGGTCAACGTCAACCCAGGGCATCCGGGACCTCTAACCGATCGATTTAAGCAGCATAAACAATGCATTTGGCATTTGGGATGAATATGTAACATGTACGACCTCCAACCCGACCGATCCTCGTGACCCGATCGGGGTCAACCTCAACCCAGGGCATCCTTGACTTCTAAGGAGTCTCCACACCAGTTTGACACAAATCGGCAGAAGAATATCAAAGTTATCGCGCGTACAAAATAGAAAAAAAAAACTAACTAAGCCAAAGTTTTGCTCAATCCATATGGCATGGGTTATATATTATAAATACTTTTATGTATACAAAATTTGACAGATGTCGCCGATGTCGGAATTAGAGAAAGTACAATCATTCTACTGCGCAGGTAACAGGAATTGAAAAATATATGTAATATCCTTTATTCTTTTCTTTCTTTGCTTCGACAAGATTTGACACAGTTTAGTCACCCAAATTGTATGCATTATTATCCACGGAATGAAAATTTAACCAATACAGGAACTCCCAAATAATGCACACATAGCATAAACTAGACATTTCAAAAAATAATCAAAAACACAAAACCTGAAGAATAATTCAAGATTCTGCAAACTACATACAGCCCACTTTAAACAAAAACTGAAAATGATGTGAGGAGGTGTGAGGTTGAGAATTGGTAAACCGCACGCATTCTTCTCTTTCTGATAATTTACGATATATATAATACAAGTTTTCATTCTTAAAACGCCATTTTGGCTCTACCTCTTGAAAAGCGTGTGCAATTTTTAGCGGTTGAGTGATATTATGGAAAGGTCTAAAACTCTACTTACTTACTTTCTAAAGCTTTTCAAATTAAAAATGCCCAGCACAAACCATCCATCCTCATCCCCACCGTCTGTTTCCCCCGTCAGAGTTTGCAAGAACCTCTCTAGACGTTATTCTGTAGGTAGGTCGTCCGTCTGCTGCGCCGCCATCACCAACTCCCCTCCAATGTCACCCAAGTGATTGTACATCAAGTGAGCTGTCGCATCCTCCTCAGTCCTAAACTGATTTAGACAAAAGTCGCAAGTCACTCCGTAACCTCCAGCAGCAGCGTGAGCGTCCCCGATCCGAAGTCGTCGGCGGACCACCGCGTTGATGCAGTTGAGAAATTCCAGTTGGCTCAGTCTGGCGTCTTTGTACTCTAACAACAAAAAGTCGGGATGCTGACTGGCGGTGTGATTCCGAAGGTGGTAGAAATCCTGAAACGGGCTGGGGCACAGGTCACAGAGAATGTCCCGTCGAGAATGGATAACCATGTGGGCCTCCAGCAGTTCGGAGCTCCTCTGACTGAAAAAGAGTTCCTCGCAGTGGGGGCACGACAGTAGTTGTGGTGGAATCTCGTCACCTCCTGGAGCTTGATGATGAGTATTTCCCAAAGTTGGAGGTATTACTTCATTGGCTCGAGGGAGCAATCCTCGCTCCAAAGCACTTTCCTGGAGAGCCACCAGCCTGCTTCCAATTTCCTCCATGTGGACATGAATTAAATGTCCGAAAAGGTCCACTTTCCGGTTGTAATATCCTGCTTCCCCGCAACCAAAATAGCATTGGTAGAACCCTTCTTGGGCAGGATCTTGATTAAACTGGAAGCCATCAAAGATATCTTCAACCATCTGTGCAAACTGCTGTGGAGGCAGCCTTGGATCTCGGAAATGGGATAAAAAGGCATGTCGATGACTCCGCAAAGTGTGACGCCGCAAGTTGCCAGCGTCTAAAAATGGAACTTGACAATGAGGACATTGTTGATGAGGATTTCGTCGACCTTGATGAGATGCGATGTGGGTTGGGATGTCGCCAGCCGGAATGATTTTCGAACACAGTTGACACTGCATTTTCGCCAGAGACAGGGCAGTAAATTGGATGACAACTGAACTTTCAGATGGTCCTGGGTGCTCTGATGATGATGGTCCTGCTAATACTTCCTCTTCCGTCCGGCTCCGCTCCTCTTCCTGCAAGATCATCAGCCTGGAGCCCAACTCATCCATGTGACAGTCGATAATGTGGGAATCCAGGTCACCTTTTTGCGAGTTGAACAACTGATCCGGGCAAAGACTGCAGGTGAACAGGCCACCTCCCGTATTCGTAGGATGATCAACCAGCTCGAGAAACACTTGATTCACCATTTGGTTGAAAAGGGTTTGGTCCACCAGAGGATATTTAAACTGGGAGCAAAATGCGTGCCGGTGGTCGTGGCTGCTGTCCTGCATCGCATGGTTTTGGAGCCCATCCGCCGAAGAGCTAAACGCCTCCTTGCAGCTCTCCCAATTGTTGCATTTTCTAACGGTCGATTGATTCCCAGATTGACATGTGGATGGAGGAGTTGCTGTGGAAGAAGCAAGCAAAAATTTTAAATTAGATAATTGTTATATAATCCTTTGAGCAGCGCAGCAGTGAATCAGATATATCGAATCATTGGGACTCACTTGGCGTGTTTGACGTGGACGTCACCGTCACCCTCACCGCCGCCGGAGTTTCGTTGACATTGACCTGTTGTGGTCCCATTGGAACAAGTATGGCATTGTTAGCCCAGTCCGCACCTAACATAATATATAATGAAAAAAATAATGCAGTGTTAAAACATTTAAAACCAACACTCATGAGCTGTGATTCTATCTAGATTTGATAATAGTAATAATTTATAATAATTAAAATACCACATTTACATTTTGATTTCACCTCAGCCCTCAACTTGTCCACAACTGCTCCTCCATAATAAACTCCTTCTTCCTTCCTCCTCTCATCCGCATCCTCATCCCCGCTATTCAACAGTCCAAGAATGTTCCGAACACAGAGACCCAGCTCCTTGACCAAGGTTGAAAAGTTGCCAACTTGCGCTGAGCACCCGGCACACAAAGGCACTTGTGCATTGAGACCTGCTTCCTCCTGAGTCCCTCCAGCGGTCGTCAGCAAGGAGGAGATTAAATGGGCTTCAAGCGCTTTTTGAAAGTCGAGCTGCACCACTTTTGAAAACATGCTGCGGAAGAAGGGTGTTCCGCTGGTGGAGGAGTTGGAGGGATCCTCGCCATCCTCCTCGGTGCTCAGTCCCCCCCTTTTCCAGCAAAGTAAACAACTCCCTTTCGTGTCGAAGACGATTCCTCTGGACCCGATTCCCTCCTCCTCCATTTCTCAACAATTCCCTACGTTCTTTTGTGCAATTACTTATTTAAAAAGTAATACGTTTTCCTACCAAACAACGCAACGCAGAAGAGCACACGAATAAAATAAAATATTTGTTGTTGTGGCCCGAAGAAAAAAACGCACACTTCCAACCTCCAGCTCTTTTCTATCCGAAATGGAATAGAGAGAAAAAAAAATTGTACTCAAAATGCCAAGCGGACGACGGACACGGAGGGGGCAAGTGTGGTGGCGAGTGGCGTCGGTGTGTGCCGGTAGGTCTATGCATGCATGCTACTAATGTATCGCTGATGAGCGATAAGGAATTCTTATTAATCTACCCATTTTGTCCATCCATATCCAGTAGTACAAATTCTAATTCTATTATTGTTATTAATCTTATCTCTCCTTCTAGGAATAATATAGCATTTTTTGATTTGCATAACAATGGACGTCGGTAGATCGTTTCCGGAACGCAGCCATTATAAGTTTTCGAGAGTGGTGGAAGAAAGAAAAACAAACTGCGCCCCACTAAACTATGGGTCCGTCGTCCGTCTCTCAATTTATGCAAATTAGCTATTACCGCATGGGTTATATTGCTGGTTCGCATAGGAGTTGAAATGAAGGCATGGCAAGATTGGCAAGAAACATCAATCAGGGCTGATTGATCCGGCTGGCAGTGAATGCGAATGGATTGCTGCAAGTGGAAGGGAAAATAAATCTCATTTCCTATAAATAATTCAGGTATTGCTGCAAGTGCTGTTGCATGCATGATGTTTATTATGAAGGTTGGGAAAATGAGTGGGGGTACGATGTACGATGGAAAAAGTAATTTGCCTTTCTTCGTCATCGTTGTTAATAATAAATACCTCTCTGGATATTTGTTATTTGCTTTTAGTTCATGTAACAAGAAAATGAAATATTTATTTAGGTATGTATTTGCGAGAATGGAATCAAAATTTTGCATAGTAGTAGACAGCATATATATGTCGCACGAATAATTTGGAAATCCTCCTATCCGGCTAGAGCATCTCGATTATTATTATTATTATTCTAAATTCCGGCAAGCGGCAAGTAGGCCATCGGTATCGGTGAACAGTTCTTTTCCACATCTGCCTCCGTCTTAGGGCCACAAATGGACGAATTTAACGCCGGGACCGCCTCGTAGCAGCAATCTGGTCGGGGTTTGCGAAGTGTGGGATCCTTCAAGTCTTTGGTGTACTCATCGTACAACACTTGGCACGCAGTCGAATCGTCCGTTATTCTAGAATCCCCCTTACAGTAACAATACAGCTCCCAGCATTCTTCACAGTAGGTTATTGGGGTCACCCCCACATTATCACCGTTGTTGTTGAGCGTGCAAACTATTTGGGGTGGAGAGCACCGGTTGTCGCAGAAGCACTCGTAGTCGGCGGGAGAAGGTACGACATCATCACCATCATCATTGCCATTGAAAACCACATTTGCCAAAAGGTTGAACAAGGCTTGCGGCTCTGCCTTTTGACTCCCGTTACATATCCCCGTGTATCCGTCACAGCAGTAGCCATCAAAATAGGCCAGACAGCATCTTGGAGTTGGACGGCTTGGAGCACCATTTGTAGGTATTGCAGGGGGATCCGGATATGCTACACGGGGAATGAGTAGGTGAAATAATATAATTTTGTTTCATGTTTTTTAGACTAAACTGAAGACGAAATTAAAATGGATTCAAAATAAATCTTTTCTTTTTAACTTACTGAATTTTGGATTGCAGCACGTATTATCATCGCTCTCGTTCTTGTAGTCGTTCTCACAATCACAATTGCAGCAGGAGGTGTCTTTTGCTGCGAGCAGCTCTGTTTTTGGTGTTTTCACTAGCGTGTAGCCGGGTATAAATAGGATTACGCTTAAAATTAGAAAAGTTTTTGCAAAGCCTTTGGAACCCCTCATCGTGAATGATTATATATATGTTTTTCTTCCACACTTTCAAAAACTTCTGGCTTTTTTTACTATTTTGTAGACTTGTAAAAAACCAAATTTTGTAAATGTTTATTTTAAAATTAAAAAACCGATATTATTACTGACGAGAGAGGAAATGTGGGAGATGGTGTGTTTGAAGCGTCGGCCTAGCATGGAATGAATTCGTGAGCGGTGGTATGGTGGTCAGTCATACCCTGATCCATTCATTCTGTTCTTCATGAAGGAGCCCTAGAAAAAAAATTGCCATGCTAAAAATATGTTTTTGTAAACCTAGGTACTTTTCCATTGCAAAGAGAGAGAGAGAGTGGGAGAATGAAGGGGTCATTGTTTATTGTATAGGTCTAGGGTACCCTGGGGTCTGAAATATTGGGACGTGGCGACGTGGTGTGTTTTGTGTGCTGACCTAGCATGAAATCAATGCATGTGCGATGCGGAGGTGCAGTACTTTACCTGGGACACTCTACCCCATTTTTCAATAACTCATAAAAAGGAGAGAAAAAAAGTATTGACAAGAAGAAAAAATTTACTCCGTTATAAAACCAGTAATTTTCCATTGCGGACAAAAGGAACAAAAACATTGCCAAAAATAAGTTTATGACAAAACACAATAATGCTGATACATATTTTATAGTTACTACCTACCTAAGCCCTTTTAGAGCTTGGAGAGTTAGGGATTTAGATTCAGAGACTGGCACTGAGAGTGGGTGCATAATACCTAGTTTAGTTTCCATGTAGGCACATTTTACTTTCAAAAACTAAATCCTTTCCATATGCCAAATCTGTGTTGAGTCAAAATGCAAGAAGTCCGCCCTAAAAATGGGTGCTGGCGGTTTTTGCATTGTTATAAATTCACACTTGTTTGAATTGTCCATGTGCAAGACAAGTGTCGTGATTGCGAGAGACGGCGCAAGGTAATGCTTTAATAATCATGTTTATGAAGGCTGGGAAAATTGGTAGGTCTGGATGTACAATGGATGGACACTAACTAATATAGTTGCTGCCGAGAGGAGCACTTTTCTGCAGAAACTTTTTATATTTCCATTGCAATAATATTATGTAGTTTAGGCAAGGTATTCCAATTTATTTTGACCTGTTTAAGTAGTCATTTAAGGTCATATGGAAATGCATAAATAGGGCGAAGGATAAGATAACAATCAGGATATTTTCTATAGGATTTTTTTACTATTTGATTGATGTATTCTTTATAGGAATGTCATGTGATGTGATGATGGCCCATTCTGAATTTTTATTTTTTTACGATGGATCTACAAGACTTACAAGGAACATCAGAGGAGCTGTCTAAATGATGCTCAAATACAGTGCCACTCGTCAGTTCAGTAAACACAAGTCGCTTTACAGCAGAATGGAATGAGCATATTACAGCTCTTATACTTGTTAAATTGGGGTGACTGCACTGCATCATGCGGTTGATGCATGACATAATATTGTCTGCGAGTTCAATTACAAAAAGTTGGTTAACACTTATGTCAGGTTCAACACTTCAACAACAAAAATGAGTATGAAAACGGTAAACACTACCCCACACGCACAATACACACAAATGTGTGTAATACAGTTTTGGCTTACTGACAATGAGTTTTCTTGCAGGAGCCTCATGACTCATTTCTGGTCATTCAGGAATGGCTATAATATATTGATACATACATAATGCGTGTGAAATACACGCGAAAGGGGGTGATGATAAATTGCTATATACCCAATTCGCATCGCACGGATTTACCTGACCTACACGCACATGCATCCGCCACCAAACTAATTTTATGACATTTCAAGTATCGTAAAATTCTGTGTCTAAAAGAGGTGCGTTAAATGGGACTTCATG
Organism: Dicranocentrus wangi; assembly: GCA_036850665.1. NCBI lineage: Eukaryota > Metazoa > Arthropoda > Collembola > Entomobryomorpha > Entomobryidae > Dicranocentrus > Dicranocentrus wangi. The sequence continues at coordinate 876 of JAANSN010003965.1, read as the reverse complement.
TTGCGAAAAGGAACTATATACAAACAATCAACAGTATACAACATACAACAACAACAAAAATGGCAAAAATTTTGTAAATTGCATTTATTTTTTGGAAAGTACAAATAACCCTTAACCAATTACACCCAGAACCATGTACACTATTTACATTCTACGGCATTTTCGCAAGCCCTTTAAAGTTTAATTAAATAGCCTAAACTTTTTGTGAGGTTATAAACTACTTTTCCTATCGGACTCAAGCTCGCTTTGTGTGCCCTACTACTGTCATATTAGTCTGAAGGCTAAACTGCTCCAAATATATTTTACAAACACGATACGTGCCCATTTTTTCGCCAAACCTTATGACTAATGATAAACACAAATGAGTGCTCTGAAAAAACTAGTAGTTTTTGAGACGTGATAGAAGCCAAAGTTTATTGTAAGAGCAACAAGGAGACGACCTGATTAATCACAAAATTTTCCATATTCAAGGGAGTCAGCTTTTCAATAAAGTTACCCTCTCCAAAATATATCCGAATGGGTGGACAGGATCTCTTGAATCTCCTACACCATCCATTCGCCATCACCTGTCCATTTCTCGCCAGCGTCTCCCGCACCCGACAAGACTCCCCGTGAACATCCGCGAGCCACCCAAAGGCAGACAGTGTGATTAGAGCACACATTAGGCCACCGTATAAAAGCGCGAAACTTAGCAGCATTTTAGTTATACAGCTTCCGCCTTCACATTTCTCTTCTCTGGAGGATGGGGATGATGCTCGATTGGTCGCAATGACAAAATAGAAGGCGCATATTTGTTCGAGGATTAAGCAAGCAATTGCAACGAGGTAAAAGGAGGATGTGATGGACCGCAATCTATTCGTCATCAGCTGCAACTCC
>JAANSN010003964.1:0-16599 GCA_036850665.1 Dicranocentrus wangi | reverse complement strand
ATAGATACTTATATCTCAAAGTAGTTGTGGTGGTGGAGTTGGCTCTGTCTAGCAAGATTGGAGATCCCAAAGTAATAAAATGAACGTGTACCAGTACCTCAAATAATTTTTCCCACGTAAAATCCGACAAGGTTGGCCAGGATCCAGTGTTGTTTGACTAAATAAATGACGTCTCCACAAGAGAATGCATGGATCGTCTACATCGTAAACTAGCATACTAAAAAAAGAGCGAGGGAATAAGAAAGTAAGTAAATCGCGCCTCGTGGTTGCAGTAAAGATTTATTTGAGGAAAAATATTTATAGTTATAATAGGGGCAAAGGAAACCTCGTGCAGAATATCCCTAAAAATTCAACGTATCGACAGCATTCTATTTTTTGCCGAACGACGGGGTTAACAAACAAACAAGGCTTTCTTAAAGGAATACTTAGCACGGCACGGCGCTCAATTACGCTAAAAAAGAAGCTTGTTCGACATTGACTTTATTTGTCTATTAAATGAGTCGACAATAGACTCACTGATGTCAACTTGCCCAAGATATATAAACTGTTATTGTTGTACGTTGTACAGTTTAACAGGTCAATCATAATATTGGAGAATTTTATCTAATTTTCCTGGAAAAGCATTGTCTAGCTAGTGCATCGTGGCCTAAAATAGAAAAGCTTGATGCGACCATTTGATTTTTTATTTTGCGAATGCGTAAAAAAGAGTACAAAAATGACATAGTAGAAGGATTAATCTAACAGCATCGACTATGCTGACTTAGTTTATAGTGAATCCTTTTATTTCATATATTCTTCAAGCTTTTGCCAACAATTTAACAGAAGGAAAATTTGATCCTCAAAGATGTTATTCCAAACAGCATGTATATTTCCTTGCACGTGCACGATATGTAGGTAGCACGTGCATAAGTTGTTGACAAGGCTAACATACTTAAATAAACTAACATGCCATGTTTTTTTCTCTCCGCAAAACCATTGATAAAATAAATAATATACCTTACCTGGGGGTACAGACACGATCCCAAATTTTTTTCCTCAAATTACCAAAATCCCAAATTTTATATCCCAAACGACAGAATCCCAAATAATGTTTTTTGCGAAAATACACAAATCCCAAAAAAATATTTTGTCAAAAAATCGTCAAAATACAAACTTTCGTAATGATAACTTCTACAAACATAATCTTACATCATACTTTTGATTTTGCACGGCATACTACACTTTTGACCTCTGCCTGAGGTCTTTCCTAGTACTGGGGCTTGTTTGCAATGGAGCTTTTAGAATCTCTGACTGAACAATTTCTACTATTTCGCTATTTTTGCTAGTAATTTACATTTAAAATATCTTTAACATTTAAGATACTGAATATGAAGCATTCATGTAATTTTTGGGATTTTGGTCCTTGGGTCAAAATTGGTTTTTGGGATTTGTGATTGTGTCATAAAACCACCTTACTGTGATTACTGCACCTAAACGTGAAAACGGACCTCAAATTTCCCATCTTTACTTATTACGCTTCTTGCCGTGTGGAAGATGCAACTTGTTTTTGCAAAAACTCCAAGTTAATAAAATAGCAATGAAATAAGCGCGTGTATTTTTCTTTATTGATTAGGGTGACCAAACCCACAAATAGCAGCACGATAAGTACATTTTGTTTTCTGAACCCGGAATTTACGCTTCTCCAATTTACACAGTTTTTCTTTTCCTTAACTGAATCCAGGCGTGCAAAGATATTTTAAAGCTAAGGAAATATACATATTGTGGAAATATTTTGCCATAAAAACTTTACAAAATTTACAGACTACATATAATCCGTGTGCAAATAAAAAATAGAAACCTAAAAATGCAGTCGCAGAGCTCAAATATGGAAATATATACATATACCATTTTTACACTTCATAAATCCATTTATAGTTTTCCTGATAATTTAACTTTTTGGAACAAGCACGGGCGGGCATCATGCTAGACGGAAGTCGGTTTTGTTTACAAGACTAGCGAAGGAATTGTCAATGGAACTGCTGCACGTGTAACTCAATTGTTGACAACTTTGTGTGAAGGAGTATCAAAAATTGGAATTGTTACATGTCTCTAATTCAGTTAAAAGTAAAACTTCCTCGTTTATATAATTAAAATGTAGGTTGTCATTTTCACGTAAGGAATAAAACATGAATAATTAATTATATTCCCTCCAATAACCCCATCCATTGACATAATCTGTTTTTGTATACCTCAAACCAGTCGTCAAGTCTATCCTGAGTGTTGTGTTATGCTAATTCTCCAGAGTCACTTCTTCTTACCGCTTATTTTCTCATATTCTCGGGTTCTCATATCAATATTTCCCACGGAAAACACTTGCCGACTGATAAGAACAACTAATATTAATTCTGCAAGAAGTTAGTACCTCCAGCGGAGGTCTCGCTCATTCGGACAACAGAAATGAAATAAAAATATAGCTGCATGGTTTTGAGTGCTACATAAAAATTTATTTACGGAGGAAAGTATTCTTTTGAACAATCCTTAATTTAAGCTCATATTTTTCGCAAATATCCAACTTGCCTCAAAATGAAAAAAACAGGTTCCTGTCTTAACAAAATATATACTACATGGTTAATCTTGTACACTACGAATATTTGAAGTTTGGTTGGGCAATGAATGACACCACCATGGTTTGGGTGGCCTTCAAAAACCGACGTTTTCAGGAATCTGACGTCAGTAAAGCAATACCAGGGTATGGAAAAGTTTAGGAACCGCTCCATCCAGCCTACAATCATACCCTTCGACCCGAGTTTAAACACTACACGACCCAAAGCTTAACACACCCGACACGAATCCTAAACCTCCCCGACAAGAATCTTAAAATTATGGTGGTGAGGGTGATGTCCAGACTTGTTGATGCCCCACCGTGTTATATTGAAATGTTGACGAGGCGCTAGGACGAAGCTGTACCTGCTGTGCTGTGAGTAACCAATTGGAAGAATTGGTTTTTGAATCTGTAATGGTCCAATATCTGCAACAATTAAAAGTATTTATGATGTATGCCCAGCAGTCGGATGTTGTAAACTTAAACAATCGATTTGAGGTGAACTACCAGTCAAAGCGTTTATTTGAACTGGTGTGGCTAATGGTTGGGCTATTTATTGGCTGTTCACTGACGTTGTCGGAACTGCTGGCTTTTGACGAAGGCCCCATACCTAGTAATATGAGGGTCGCGTTTAATTATGTAATGAACGTTAGCACAGTGTGCTGTTGTTACTTTTCTTTGAATTAAAACGATTCTGAGGTCATGGTACCTGGTAATTGGCTTAACCCTTGATGTTTATGCCGTGATCTCGCAGAAATCGAATGTTTGGTGGTAGACTGAATTCGATTTCCTACCGATTTTACGGTTGAGTTACTGGTTGACCTCATACGTTTATGCACGGATAGGAGGTTTCCTGGAGGACATGGAAATTGCACATTGCTCATTGCTGATGCACTACTGTTGCTGTCGCTATCAGAATGTCGAGAAGGCTTGTAGTTTGTTCTTCTTCACTTTCCTCGACCCAGGTCATCGGGGCCAGATGTACACAAATTACCGTCTTTTGATCTGGATTTTTAGTATTGCTTGTGCATGTTCATACGTTTCTATTAAAAATAATTAGTTAACTGGCAAATTGTTATTAACATTTGATATCTTGCCGTACTGTTAGCTACAACAAATATGCTAATTTTATTCAATTACTCACGGCTTGTTTTTAAAACTGTACAGGAATAAGTTTGCCAATCATTGGATGGAAAATTGTGTGACACCACTAACTTCCTAAAATTCGGTCCACGACAATTTGGCCAACGACAGTGCTTATTGTCATCCGCCAACCACACTGATGAACAAACTTCTCGCACGTCATCCAATGAGAAATAAACAACACAAACAACGCCATTTCTATTTAGTTGTGTGACTAAATGACTTTTCAAAACTCTGAATATATGTCAACTTTATTGTGTAATGGTTTTCGGTGCGGTACTCAGTCCTGGACACTCGCTAATAAAAACACAGCCTTTATTCTTTCTTAATTGCGCTCGTCCGTTCTCCCGCTCCCTGTCCATACACAATGACAAATGCGACTACATAGGATATTAGTATAAGATACATTTCTTGTATTTACTTCAAATGCAGATCAACTATGGTAATCTGTTGGCTAGTCATAATAAAACTTATTCGGGTAGTTAAATGTAATACAATCGCAGTCCGCATTTGTTTTTAATCCAGAAGCAATGGTGGGGAACTCATAAGAGGGTACCAGTCGGGCCGAATGTGGCGTACACCCGAATCTGGCGACTTATCCGCGTTGAATCCTAATGTCCTGGTTTGTCGGGATAGATTCCAGCTATTTTTGTATTTTGCTTGTCAATTCAATGAAGTGGCTATTTGCACACTACTGGGCAACACCGACTTGGTCGCACGTTATTCAACAAAAGCTATACGCCTACTGGGACCAATCACTACAGTCACATACTAATTTGGGGAAATTAAAATCTCTTAAGGCCCGATTTTACAAGGTCAGCCAAGTTGGCCTGTCTAAGTTTCCACATTACTTACACCAAATTAACTGGAAATGTGACAACCATAGCCAGTGCATCCGCTGAACTTGGTCTCTTGAATTACCTAATTTGTTAAGGGAGATACAAAGAATTATATAAAGTCACCCCAGACCCGATCTTATTCAGTTACTCAATTTCACGTAACATAACATCCACATCTGTCAGGTAAGATCCAACTGAAGGACGACGTAGAAAATCAAATCATTAGATTACGTAATAACTTGTTATTGCTAAAACTAAACGCTTAAACCAAATTGCGTAGACTTTTATCTTGATTTACGCGTATTTCATTAATACATAAATATCATCAGCAATAATCACGTTAATACATTTGTTAGTTATTTCGTGCAAATATTTTCGCCTTAAACATGTAGATAACGTTTTATGCAAAAAAATTGGCGCTTGTTACCTTATTTTATGTTAGCCAGAAAATTGGGTAAAATCACGATTTAATTCATAGTCAAAAGCCCATTGTTTATGTACTATATTCGTGATAAATTAAAGGACATTCAATCGGTAAATTCCATCTCTTAATCCTATCCATATTATTTCGATTTGGAATATATCCTTGATGAAACCCTAAGGGTCTACATTGCGATACTACGACGTCTCTCAATTATGCCAGACAAGATCAACTTGGAGCCTGTAAGTAATGTGGGAACTGTTTAAGATCAAGTTGAATGACGTTGTGGAATTGTGTCTTGGTTGACTTTGTATAATTCTATACATATCCCTTAAATATGGTAGGTAATTCAAGAGACCATCTCAACTGGATTAAGTGGCTACCGTTGTGTCACACAGGGTATTTTGGGGCCTGTAAGTAGCATGGAAATAGTTTGAATGACAGGGTTACCTAAGAGCAAATTGATGTTGCTTTGTGGTGTTGAAATTACAATATGCTACTTAATAGCACTGGTATACTTAGAAAGAACACTAGGTGTGTTTTTCGTCCTTTTCTGATTACAAGATCCAGTCACGGGGTGTTAGGATTTGGCTCAGGGGGTTGCCTGGAATGTTAAAATTCTAATCGAGGGTCAAAATCTAATAAAAAATTCGGGTCGCGGGGTAATACTGTATGCCGGATGGTGCGGCCCCTACAATTTTCCATACCCGGGTATAGCTTTACTGACAAATCTGTTGAGCTCCGGAAGAACCCAGTCGGACATTGTGCACTTACTGGATTTAATTGACGAGACTTGTAAGGATATAATCAAGCTTGCTAATTGACAACCTATTATTTAGATTTTCCTGAACAATATGTAATTTTGTAATATCTTATACCCAGTAATACTACGTAATTCGATTTTTAATTATTAATAATTAAGTCCAAACTATTATAAAAATGTCTGCCGGATAATACTGGAACCCCGTTCCGAAATTTCAATATCCTGCACAGGTAGAATTAGGCTATCCTAGATATTGCCGAAATTGAATGCGTCAACCGGTTGCCTGTTGTTGGGAAAAACATTCCCAGATTAGAAACTTGTTCTTTACGCTGCGTACTACGTTAACAAGCATGTATCTGCTTGATGAAACTAGTGGGAGTTTTATCGCGAGAATACAATTTTTCTCATTAGCATATACTTGCAGCAACTCAAACTTGTCTGCCTCATTCCTACTCTACCATTCGACAAAGCATGCTGTAATAAGTAAATTAGAGTTTTACATTTAAGGTTATTTACATACAAGGAGTTAAGGTAAGCTTCAAATTGAATATTATTTTGGATAGGCTAAACCTGTGAGCAGAGAAAATGAATTCCACGTTGCAAAGCAACAACAAGCAACTTACAAAGCCAGGAAGGGAGAGCTACTTGAGTGTTTCCGGGAGTGTCCCTTTGCTGCATGTCACAATTGGACAGATGGTCGACCAGGTCGCCAAGGTCCATCCGGACTCGGTGGCAATTGTCGTTCCCGCCGCCCCAACAAGGATTGAGAAAAGCTATGCTCAAATAAAGAAAGAGGTACGTCGACAATCTTTTGTAATTCATTGGGGAACTTTTTTGCATATTTTGCATCACACTTTCGAAACCTAAGGTGGATAGTTTAGCAGCTGGGCTTTTGGCAATCGGGTTGAGCAAGGGAGACCGGATTGGGATTTGGGGTCCAAATAGCTACGAGTGGTATCTCATATTTCTGGCCTGCATGAAGTCGGGAATAATATCGGTAAATTCCCAGACAAATAAAATATTTTGCTTTGGTTAATGGCGATCATTTTTTTAAGTTTCACATTTGTAAACAAAGGTACTAATCAACCCCGCCTACCAAGCCCGGGAGTTGCTGTACTGCGTTAATAAGGTGGGTGTGAAGTGCCTTGTGGTCGCCGAACAATTTAAGAAATCAAATTACTACAACATGCTCGCCGACACCTTCCCCGACCTATTGGCATCTGAACCCGGCAGTATGAAAGCAAGGAATGCGCCCAGTTTAGGCATAATAATTACCATGCTGGCTCGTCCGATGAGGTATATGCACGAATATCAGAGAGGCGGGCAGAGTGCAGACGTGACATTGATTCAAAGAATATCAATGACGTGTTTGTGTGTGTTTCATATCAGGGGTGCGTACACCTTGCTTGAGGTAATCCGCCGAGGATCAAACCATGACACGTTGACCATTCTGCATTCGATGGAGAGTCAAGTGCGGAGTGAGGACGTTTGCAACATTCAGTTCACTTCAGGGACAACTGGAAGGTCAAAAGGAGTCATGTTGTCACATTGTAATTTAATCAACAACGCTTACTTAATTGGTCAGCGGCTGGGCTTCTCGGATAAGGTAATAATGTAGTAAATTGATTACACGGACATAACAAAACAACACAAAAATCCCTTGAAATCTAATCTCAATCATCCCAATCAATCCTTTATAACACCCCCAACGCCGTAGATCATCCCCAGGCAACCCTCTAAATCACCCCTAATCAATAGTCAATTCCCACCCCCGCTCCCGGTCAATTCCCCCTGGACAATTCCCCCCTAGGACAATTCCCCCATGAGACAATTCCCCCTTTTTATATTTCCCAATCTGACATATTGTAGCCTCAAAATTGTATGGTAGAAGAGCGATTTACACTTAAAATCATATAAAACTATGGAATATTGTCCAATGTGAGTTCAGGTTGTGTTAGGTTGGGAAATTGAAAAAAGGGGGAATTGTCCTAGGGGGAGTTGTCCTAGGGAGGAATTGTTGCAGGGGGAATTGTCCTACGGGGGGGGGAATTGTCCTAGATCCGTATTTTCCATAATGCCATTTTCTATTTTAGGCTAAAATTTGTCTAACGGTTCCCCTATTTCATTGTTTTGGCTGTGTTGTCGGAGTGCTGGCAGCAATAGTCAGGGGAGCAGCAGTCGTGCTCCCGAGCCCACATTTTTCTCCAGTTGACGCTCTAAAGGTTATATCAGAAGAACGGTAATTGCTGCGTTTAATATTTTTTATCAATCCTTGCGCCATATTTGCTCCAAATAATTAGTCATATTGATGCTAATAGTGATGAGCTAAGTTGCTTGTAGGTGTACAGCAGTGTATGGCACACCCACGATGCATATCGACATTCTGAGCATTCCCGAGCTTAGGAAGTATGACGTCACTTGCCTACGTCATGTGGTGACCGGTGGCTCTAGCTGTCCAGAACAGGTCGTGGCAATGATGCAGGAAAAGTATACGGTGGAAAATATCACGGTGAGTTTACACACAGGGACCTCGTTAGTATTACTTCCAGTCAGGAATGTCATAATTATGTCATTTCACTGCATGTTGTGTTTAAACATTTCAAGAGCATTTATGGGTCGACGGAAACAAGCCCCGTGATTTTTCAAAGCTTAGCTGATGACTCCAACAGCCTTCGCGCAACAACTGTGGGATATCCAATGGAGCATATCGAGGTTTATATTAGCTAAATTTCAACTGGGAAAAGCTTGCATGCTTGTTCACTAATCGCATATTTATCTGCACAGGTCAAAATCAGAGACAAGGAGGGCAAAACTGTAGATGTTGGTCAAGTCGGCGAAATATGCGTTCGTGGATACTGCGTCATGAAAGGATATTGGGAAGACTCGGAGAAAAGTAGAGAGGTGATCGACTTGGATGGGTGGTATCACACCGGGTATTTCCCACAAAACAACCAAACATTCAACATTTTAAAAGTAATAATTACCATGTTCCAAGCAATAAGCAGATTTCCGGTTTGATAGTGATCTCGGCATTATGCTCGAGTCTGGACACGCCCGGATAGTGGGAAGGCTGACAGATATGATCATCCGAGGGGGAGAAAACATTTACCCCAGGGAAGTTGAAGAGTTTCTCCACAGTCACCCAAGCATTGTGGAGGCGCAGGTATTCTCCGTGCCAGACATGAGATTGGGAGAAGTGGTCTGTGCTTGGATAAAATTAAGCCCAGAATCCGACATTACTACGAAACAAGAACTTGAAGCCTTCTGCAAAGGAAAGCTCGCGCATTTCAAGATTCCGAGCCACATTCGATTTGTGAATACATTCCCAAAGACCACCTCTGGCAAAATTCAAAAGTTCAAAATGAGGGATATTATGATTAAAGAACTCGGGACGTCAATGTAGATTGATTGTAAATCATCTACGTAAAAAAACACAACTCATTTTGCAATCAAAGTATAAAAAATTGGATTTAATGCACCTATATAAAGAAATATGATAACGAATTGTATAATGATAAATGGGGTTTAAATGAATTATTATGAAACATTTGAGCAGGACAAAAGCCTGTGTTTACAAGATTTGCATTTTAGTTGGCAATAAAGCATAAACGCCTGTCGTTAGTCTGATGGCCAAACCCGATCAGATCAGACGTAATTTGTGCAAAAATAATTATATTCTCCGACATAATCATATACATACACATATAATGTTGGAAAAATTGTGACTTTTAGTTCTTTTCATAGGCATATTATATTTATTTTGTAGATTGGCGCGCAAGGCGAGATATGGTCAGCATTAAGATCATCTCACAAGCAAAAATGTTAATTAGAGTAGTGACTTAATTCCGGTTGCAAAATATATGCGTCCCAAGTCCCATAGTTGATTATCTTATTTCGAGGTCATGTGCGAGATTTTTATTAGCAGTATGAGATCGACGACACGTGCTATACTAAACAGTTTTTTACATTTGTAAGGTGAATTAGGTAATAAAAGGAAACGCACGAAAAATATGGGATAATTCGGAAAAAGTCTCAGCTCGCCAATCCCAAGCAATACAAGCTGCATATAATATAAAGTAAACACAGTAAAAGGAAATATTTGCATAAATAATTTGCTTTATTTGCTGATCTTCAAAATCGAGAGTAGTAAAACTTGCCTAACAAAAACCTTTTAAATTAAATTTATAGCATATCATTAGCTGGGCCAGGAATACAAGAGAATATTTTGGTTATGTATTTCAGTTACCCTGTGAAAATTCGTCCCGTCGATTCATGCATAATCCTAAGCAACCGAGGAATGGTGTTAATATGAGTAATGCAAATTTCAGTTCAACATAAAATGGCATGCTTTCCAGATATAAGGTACTACCTTATACATTAAAGGTAGTTATGTAGCGTAGCTGCATTTAATGATTCCCAAAGTAATAATATTTCCAGTCTGAGCTGAATAGTAACGTTTGGGTATTTTTTTCTGTAGGTTGATTTGCATAGGTATTATAGATTTGTCAAAACTGAGTGAGAATATTGTTGAATTTTTTCTCTGGTCGTTTGGTCGCAATCTTACACGTGCAACCTGCTAACCTTGTTTTGTGCAGAATTTGCGCGGAAATGTAATAATTCCGTAGAGAAAGGATAAGTTTTTCTACAAATGACTAGGGACAAAATGAATTATTTCCAGACTGGAGCATCAGATTAGTGACACGTGCGATTATTTTCCCATAATACAAAGCTCCGTAATAACGTTCAGGCATTTTCCGTGGGTTGATTTGGTAGGTTCAGGTGATGAAATTGAGATATACGCACACTTGTAAATATCTAAGGATTTTATCCTGTTTATGTAGTATTGTTGAATTAAATTGAGTTTATTAGTTGACTCTTTGTGAGTATTTATTTAGTTTGATGGCTTGGTTCGTGCAGAGTGAAAAATAATAACGCCAAACATGTGTGGAAACGTGTGGAATATTGAGACGTAAATTCCAGTTTCAGATACTATGGGAAAATCTTATTATGCTATGTAATGGCGTTGTTCCTCGTAATTATTACGTGCAAGGATATTTGATTTGTCAGTGGATGTAGAGAGGAACAGATGGGATTTTGATTATTTTTTTTTCGAACCACCCGACTCCTGACAACCCTCTTTGCACGCGCAACACCTATCTTACCATTAATAATACTAAAAATACGAGGAAATAATAATGTGGGTTAATTACAAAAACAATAATTCCAGAGTCTTTCAAAAATAAAGCTATTTAGGCAGCGGAACATTAGATTAACCACACGTGTTGGTTTTATTGCCAGTCACGGAGCTAATCTGGAGAAACCAACATGCCAAATATTCCCACAAAATACAGCCAGGTTTAAAAACTACCCTGATTCGTAATGATGAGTAATAAACTGCAATGTATAATATTGCAACGAAAGTATCCAAACCAAAAAATCTAGTTTTGCTTTTGTGCATCGGAGTATAAACAGGCCGAATTATTCATATTTGAGCCAATTCTGTGAGTCCACAACACGTCAAGTAATTTTAGTTATCATTGCAAATCCGACATGAAAATACCGAAATACCAAAATCAAAGTTAAAGTACTGAATTTAATGAGTTTTGGAAAAAGTTAAAGCCGACGTGTAGTTAACTTTAGTCGAGTGGTTAACATTTCCAATCACGCACCTGTAATAAGAGGGAGGTGGTAATTTTCTTGTGGTGGTAACAACTCTTTGTATATATTCGGACTATACTTCTCTATTTAATTTCAATTTATTTTGCTAAATGAGACTGATCAATAACGTGTGATTGCATTTTTCAGGACGACAGTTTTGCAGCCCATCAAAATTTCGCGGTAATCTATGCACGTCTTTTTTGCTTGTCAATTTTAATTGTGAGCCACGAGTCTTGCGAAATCAAACAACTGAAATAGCAAACACATCAACCAATACCGTACCATATAAGTAGCTCTTATGCTCTAATTACTTATTACGTCAAAAAGAAAAAAAAAATTGAAGCTAATTTGAAATTTGGCATATTGTTTTTGCAAGGCTAAACACAATGTCCCACCTGTTAAATCCTTGATGTATATGGCCTGATATCGTCAGTGTCAGGAACTTCTTCTGCATGAAACTTTTCTGCCGAAAGTCTAGCAACGATCGAATTTTAATAACTTTGTAAACCACTTCTGCTGACACTATACATTACGCAGATAACTAAGTGCAGCTGAGACACCGCAATTAATTTTAAAAAGAATTAAGTATCTGGGGATGCCAAAAACGTGTGCAACAGCTCCCTCAGCTTGGCAACAAGAAAGACAAGAAATATTGTTGAAATATATATATATGATAATTTTCTGGTGGCCGGCCCCACACTGGACAATGACCTGACCCTCTTCCGTCTTAAGCTCAAAATGAGCAACTAAGGCACGCAACTTTGATACCGCGTGACATGCACTTCCTGTACATACATTTTCGTCGAATGTGATGATGATTTGCAAGAGACGCACACTTGCACAACTGCGATCTTTCGGGCATTTACTGCAGCAAAACATTACCCCAAACCCGCAAACTTGGTTGTCGTGCTCTGTAATAATAGTTTTATTACATAAATCATTAAATCATATAGTATTGTATAGCATAAAGAATCATAAAATAAGGCACGCGACGTTTAATTTTTGAAAGCAAACAGAATCAGCAGCAGTGTTAGACAAATATTCTTCTAAACCCGCCCTTACTCCCTCGCCCTCTTCTACACCACGCAACGGACAGCACCCCGGGGATGGTTCCATCATGTAGATAGCTTGTTCGTACTATCACTCAATCTCGACAAAATTATTAAACAAACATTCCCCACATTTGGATACTTACTCATTTGGATGCTGAATGTGAGTGTATACGTGTTGTTGGAAGTAGAAAAACCCTCGTCTTCCAACTCAAAAGGAATTAAGAAAATCTGTCACTGCATACATCACTCCTGAGAATTGCGATTTATATCATCGCATTTACTAAACTGGCTTGGTATGCTTCCCTTCTTGCCGTATGGCAAAAGGAAAATGTCCACGGCATGACTCCATCAAATAACTAATTCTCCCGTATTTTCTCTTGTTTTTTAATTTTTACTGGACAAGTCGTTAGTGGAAGTTTACTCAATAGACAATACATACGTATTAAACCGGGCAATGCATACATACGGATTGGGATAATTAACGTGATAATACTTGGCATAGCAGTAAACAACCAACAAAAGCAAGGAAAACAGACGATAACGACGACGTGGAAAAAACATTGTCATCTCAGGCTTACCGGGGATAACAAACGACATAGAAAAAAACACAACCTTGGTGGAAAACCTATGTGACAAAATCGGAATTGACGAGGTAATGATTGACGACGTCTACCCAATCCCAACCAAACAAAAGGACAAACCACCACTCTTTCTTCTGAAGTTAGTTAGCATGATGGACAAGAAAAGAATGATGGCAAAAGCCAAGGACCTGAAGAAAGAAAAAATCTACTTGAATGACGACCTGACCAAAGAAGAAAGACAGAAACACGCGAAGAAGACAGCAGGAGACGTAGGAATGTCAATTCGCCGTGGAACACTCTGCATCATAAAGGACAAGAAAGTACTCGAACGATACAAGGTCACCGAAGGAGCAGTACAGAAGGAAAACCATAACTGACGGCCAGCACCCATGGAGCAAACTCTGGAGGAGACCATAACAAACTGTAACCTAAAATTATTATTTTTTAATATAGAGGGTATAAATAGAATACACAATATAGACATAAAAGATATAAACACATTATGTAACTACCACATCATTTCCCTATATGAAACGTGGATGGAAAAAAACATGGAAATTTCACACTTCTCGAGATATAGTAAGATCACTCGCAACGCAACACGAAACCACAGCGTAGGTAGATGTAGTGGAGGCATAGCTCTTTTTTATCGCAATGATATTTTTACACATGCAACTGTCATGAAAGCACACGACAACTACCTGATCACACGTTTAAAGCATAAGCAGTGGTACCTAATTGTAATTACAGTACATTTACCACCAAATAGAGAACATGATCACATATTAGAGGAAATATCTGACATAATAGAACTAACTAGTAGCCGTAAAAGTAATGACATAATTATAATCGGAGGTGACTTCAATGCAAGAATTGCAGAGAACGACACTCCCCACTGCGTCACAGATTGGGGCACAGTGCAATGTGACAGACACTCTAATGACAAAACCAGTAACAAAAGAGGTGAAACAGTCCTAGACATTATGTCAAATAATGGCTTTGTTATCCTAAACGGAAGAGCTACAGACACACCTGCAAACTTTACGTTTGTGGGACCACAAGGAAAAAGTGTCATTGACTTGATTTTCATGCAATCCGACAAAATAGCTATCTGCAAAGAACTAAAAACACTTAATATGCCATACTCCACGCACCTTCCATTAAGCTTGAATCTGACCATCAAAACGAAGTGCAACAGAACGAAAATAAGAAAACTTAGATGGGACCCCAGTAAAGTAAAAGACTATAAAAAATATATCCATGTAGCGCTCGATCGGCAACCAAACTGCTCATATGAAAATTTATGCAACGCTATATACGACGCTGCAACCGAGTGCTCAATGTTGAAACTGGTAAAACCAGATCGGAAAATGAATAAACCCTGGTACGACTCAGGTTGTCGAACGCATATTAGTGCAACAAAAAAACTGTTAGAAACAGCAAGACGAACAAACACCCCCGAAATGTGGGATGAATATATTATTTCAAAAAAGAAATACCACGCCCTAGTTAGGAAAAAACGAAAAGACTATCAAACACAAATACGCAAAAATCTTAAGGACAGTAAAAATGCATCAGCGTTCTGGAAAGCAGTAAAAATAAATAGAAGTAAACCTTTCTCCTCAAACCAGGTGACTGAAGGCAAATGGCTAGAATTCTATAATTCAATAATGCCAGCACATTCCCCAACAAACGAGAAATATGAAGGTAACGAATGCATAGAGGTTGAGAAGGCAATTACATTATCAGAGTTAGATGCAGCACTCAAAAAAGTACCAACCCGCAAAGCAGCAGGTACGGATGGGATACAAAATGAATTTATTAAAAACCTCCCTATGGTAGGTAAAGCATGGGTTCTTGAAATATTCAACTATGTAATGATATCAGAAAGGGTGCCACAGGAATGGACAAAGTCCATTACAACAATGATATACAAAAAAGGTGATGCTCAAAACCCAGAAAACTACAGGCCAATTTCCCTTTTGAACCATATACTAAAACTTTTCACACAGATCATACAGAACCGACTTTATACATGGGCTGACGAAAGTGGACTTCTTCCTGAAGCGCAAAACGAATTTAGGAAGGGTAGGTCATGTGAAGACCAGATATTTTGTCTAAACACAGCCTTGAACATTAACCTCACGAAGAAGAAAGGCAGAGTATATGCGCTATTTGTAGATTTCGCAAGGGCATTCTCTTCTGTACCACATACGAAACTATGGAATAAATTAATGTGGCTAGGGGTATCAGGCAAGATCATCCGCATAATTAAGTACCTCTACGAAAACTCCACAACGTCCATCAAAACCGAACATGGGCTCACAAAACCGATCCAACTAACAGAAGGCCTTGCGCAAGGTGAAGTCCTCTCACCCCTTCTTTTTAACCTATACATAGCAGATATAGAATCATACCTTAAAGAAAACGGGGGATTCGGCATCAAAATAACACATAACTTTAACCTGCAGATCCTTTGCTTTGCGGACGACATGGTCATCCTAGCATCCACACCAGGTGAACTCCAGAAAAAAGTAGATGCATTACACAACTACTTTACATCACTATCTCTAAATGTTAACGTAGGCAAGACAAAAATAGTAATTTTCAGGAAGGGAGGCAAGATAGGAAGCATACCAGAATTCAAATATGCAAGTAACACAATCGCAATAGTACCGTCATACACATACTTAGTCATACCATTTTTCTCATCGGGAAAATTTACAAATACAACAAGCCACTTCTTAAAAAAGGAATGGTCGCAATAGGTAGCCTGTGGAATGTGATATCAGAAGGAAAAATGACAGACTGGCAAAATAAAATAAAGCTTTTTCATACGATAGCATCATCAAGCACTCTGTATGGAAGCCACATCTGGGGCGCCGAACACTCCAGTAAAATTGAAAAAGTGCAGAATCATTTCCTTAGACGAGCCTTGGGCGTATCAAAATATGTATTATATATATATATGTAGGTTATATCCTACGACTAGAGACGGGAACCTCCCCCCTTGCAATAGCAATAATCAAAAAGGCATTAACCTATTGGCATAAACTACTATCTATGGACAATCACAGATATACGAAGAACTGCTTTCTGGCACTACTACAGGCCGGTAACAAAGGACAGAATAACTGGACTAACCAAATGCAAAATATTTTTAATACCTACGGCTGGCCGGGATTGCACTTAATCACAGATGAAAATGACTTTCTACACGTAGCAGAAAATCTGCTACAAAACGCGATTGATGCAAACCGACAGAATGACATATCTTGCATAAATAAGTCAAGAAGGTACAGCTATTACAAAAATCTGCTCCCAGACACAATTTTCCCAGCAACATATCTGAAACATCAGCTTCCATTTAAGCTTAGCTCACTACTTGCACAATTCCGAACTAACTACAACTCAATATACCATAACAAATATTTGCACATTCTCGAAGAAGAATGCACGATATATGCACGTTGGGCTCAGTGTATTGAACAAGATTATCACGGGGTCTTATGGCGGAAAACGCACACTATGTGACTACCCCTAAGTTGTACCCCTTCGAAA
>JAANSN010003963.1:0-16601 GCA_036850665.1 Dicranocentrus wangi | reverse complement strand
CCGTATCACACACCGTTTACAAATCACGCTTCAGTGTGCTCCATAATATATATGTATACCTATGCCGCTATATACGGAGAGGGAGGCTCAGCAAGCAAGGAGTTTTAAATTTTTCAAACTCAAACTCCAAACTAGCCTGGACGATGCCAAAAATGGAGTAAAATGGATGATTTTTGGATGATGAGAAGTGAACTTTCTCCCTGTCTGTGTTTCCTCTGTGAATAATATATACGATATATACGTATGAGGGATATCTGGCGAGAGAGAGAGAGAGAGATGAATCCTTATAACAACACTAATGACGATTCTCTCTCTCTCTCTCTCTAGAATGAAGTGATGCGTTCCTATAAAACTTTCTGGGGGATTTGGATATCATATGGATTTTGTCAGAAAATGGTAATGCCTCTTGTGCTAAGTCCGGATATAAGGTTCAACTTATTTTTTTTCTCTCTCTGATGAAAATGAATGGCGGCTCATGGATATATTCTGGGGCGAGGAGGAGGAGGAGATGGAGGAAGCTCCAAGTAACATCATCCTTTCAAACTGGCATTTACTCTTAATCCCATTGATCCTCTATCCTTTATTCTCAATTTTATTTGAGACCAAAAAAATACCTACTAAAAAACGTACTGTATATATGCGCTATACGCTCCACGTCCAACAAAAACGTGTGATGTGGTGGATCTCTCACTTGAAAATAAAAAACAGTTTTTTTTTTCAGTGGACAAACTTTTCGTCTATGTATTTAACAATTAAGTGGATATCCCACTAGACGTATTTTTTTCCGTCGAATTGTTTTCCGTTTTAAAAACACGCCGGACAAAATAGAGCAAATATTAGCAGTCGCATTTATTTCAACTCCAATCCTGGCTCTCTGGCCGTTGATAGGAAAAATGGAGAGGAAAATATACGACAAGAGAGAGAGAGAGAGAAAAAAAAGCAGTCCAAAGTAATCCATAATACTTTGGGCAGCTATGGCTTAGCTTAAGCCCTCGGCTTATACGTCCTTTAACAAGGGAGCAGCGAGCATATTTACACAGTCCCACCGAACCCACCTTTATATACGTATATATATATCTCTTCTCTCTGTGTGTGCTTTTGGTGAAAAATCCGAATCGAAATAGGGAAAGACCATGGCCAGGTTCAGAGGGAACATGAAGGAAAATCCAATTCGGGATTAGGAACAAAATCCTATAGAACCGGAGAACCGTCACAAGAGCAGAGGAATATGTAGAGAGAAAAAGAAAATGTGCTGATGTGCTCTCTCTCTCTCTCTGTCTCTCTCTCTTCTCCTTTGTTTATCTGTGTCATGTAGAGAGGCAGAGGCAAAACACTTGCGTCTTGTCAGACAGATAGACATATATATTTTTTGGCATGGGATTTACCACAAGCAGGCCGAGTGAAAAGCGACAAAAATGCTCATTTTTAAGGCTAAATCCATCCGAAACACAAAACAGGACAGTTAAAATGCTCCATCGAGATGTGGAAAAATATGTGGATTTTTGGATGGATTACGTAAAACATGTTTTTTTTGGGATGGTGATGTGAATGGTGGTGGTGGTTGAAACTAAACATAAAAATTCATCATATTCACAACAACAAAAACCATGTGTGTATAGAAAGCTCGCGCTCTGGGTGCTGTGTTGTCGCTGCTGCTCAGTCAGAGAGCTCTTTTACTCTCTCTCTTACACGGCGGATGAGCGAGATGATGCTCGGCTCACGGCTCAGGGATCACTGGCTCTGGTTGAGCTTTGGAAAAAGCATTAATTCTTCACAGAGCTGCAGAGCAGAGCAGAGCGAACGAAACATTCTTTTTTTCACATCCTAGGGTTCCCCCGGATTTTCGAATGCATGCGTGGAATATTCCAATGCCAAGGGAAAGTGTGTGGAAGGAATATATATATCCTTCCAACTGCACTTATGCATCCCCACATCCGTGTGTGCTGCTAGTCGGGTAAAAAAAACGAAGATCCGTACATGTGGTCACTTTCGACGAGAGGGGCACATGGGAGAAAAACTCTCTAAAGCTCTGGGATTTGCGGGGAAATGGATGGATTGAGAATGGTTTACTGGACGTGTTGTTTTCAACCCGATATATATTTTCATGGAGAGCAACAACACTAAGGGAAAAAATGTTAATGTACATGTGGTGTGGTGGTGGTGGTGCCCATCATGCAGGTCAGAAAATCGTGTATATATTTCCACATTAATTATGGATACTAATTGTGCTGAGGGTAATTTGTTTCCGGGTGGAAAATAATAATAGTTAAAAAAAATAATATTATGCGCGATTTTACCTTTAAAGATAGTAGGAACCCATTCATCCTGAATTCCAAGTGAAATTCTTTTTCTTTTTTTCAAGTTAACACTACAACACAATGGTGGAACATGACCCCAATATCACGGAACTTATTGTCAAGTATGCACCGAAAATCACAGTGGGCACCACATCACCCCTCCAACCACCTCTTAATCTAGAGGAGGACATACTTTGCAATAAATTTTTTGCAAAAGCGACTCGCTGAGATAATCTTTTGTATCTTTTTGGAGAACACGGTTTTCCCATGATAAAATGGGGAAATCAGTGGCAGGACATGACTTTGTTTTGTCACCAACTTAACCTATTATACAATTAAATGAAACTACCTTATCAGTTTAGGTTAACACGAAAGTATCCTTTTTTAAAAAAAATAAAAAAAAAATCACAGAGATCCCAATTAACCTTGAGAGCTGAAGATTGAGTGAGACTTATTGGCCAAAACGATGATCAATCTGACCAGCCAGATCAATATATTATAATATTGAAAGTGGACTGTCATGATCTGCTTTTTTTGTCGGCACTACTTCACCACCACTCTCGGCAAAAAAAATAATCAGCAAAACATGGCATAATGCCAGTAGATAATCACAGTTTAATCGGAGTCATCTCCTGAAAATTCCTGTATATAATATTGACTATTGACAGCTTAATGGATCCTGCCTCTCTGATGAGGACAAAATATATATATTTATAGACGTCAAGTGGTTTTCTGGGGGGACGCGATGCGAATGGCTCTATCTTGTGATAATTTGACTGGAATTCAACATTGATTAATAACAAGTTAATTACATGGGAATGTGGGACTCTCTGCTGAGGCTGATGATGAAATCAAAGTTAAACTTTGGTCTACCATTTTCACCGCACTCGTATATATCTACTCATCAACGCCTTAGTTATGACTTAGATACAGCACACAGGTGTGAACACAAAAGGTGCCCCGGAGGAGTAGGGATGCTGAAACTGAACTTTTAAACCTGAACGACGCGTACACCACCACCACCACCACAACCGTCACATTCAAGTTTTGGATAAAAATTATGACAAAGCAGCACTTTTAGCCACGGAAATGGGCTTGTATGTACTATGTACATAGGTATATATTCATTGGGAGAGCGAAATGGTCTAAGCGGATTATGAGAGTTGGAGATTAAAAGTTGAAAATGCAAGAGATATGTAGTATATATGTATGTCTCTAGTCTAAATCCGGATAAACGTATCGAACAGGATTTACAGTTCAAATGGGTTGTGCATGTAATTCTAGTGTAAACAGAGAGTGGCAAAGCCCCGACTGCACTTTATCCTTAAGGCTGCGGATTAAATTTTAAAGTTGGGGTTTTATTTTTATGGGAAACTAAATAGGATTAGAGATTTTTTAAACAAAGATTAGATTACCTGGGAAAAGCCTGCACACAGGATTTGAAAGCACATATAGGTATATATAGAGACCAGCAATCCTAATTAGGATTATAAAATATCTCTAGCAAAAACTCACTCACTCCCTCTCTCCCTCCCTCCTTTCCTCTGCCTCGATGGAATTGGAATTAGAGCAAAATAATAAAAAAAAATCAAAAAGAAGATGAGGATGATGATGATGTCGATGATGAGGACGTAAAACCCATAATATACACTCTCACCAACCCAGCGTCAATTTTTACTGGTGAAAAAAAAGAAAAAGAAGAAAATCGCTCAATCCCAACCGATAATATTGATCAATGTGTCCCCCATCCTTAATCTATCCTCTTTGATTTTTTTCCACCTCTCTCGAAAAAAAAAATCAATCTTGTGTACTTAGCCATCACCATCACACATCACACACATAAGCCATATGTGTGGTTTTTTTTATGGTAACGTAATAATAAATGAAAATGAGATAAAAGCTAAAGCACTAATCCTGTCATCCGTTCTTGTCTCTCTGTGTAGCCTCAATCAGTTGACAATAATAACAGATTAATCATGCCCAATATATATGATTATCGCATTTTAAACGTGTCTTCATTTCATGTATGCACAAAGGCAAACCCATAAAAAAATATATACGATGAGTTTGCTTTGCTGTTTAGGTATATCTTGCCCGTTTTACGAGCAGCTATAACCATTATAAGGTCATTTATAGACGGGACGCACGGAGAGAGGGAGAGAGGGAGAAGATGCGGGCCTGTGTGGTGACAAAAAATCTCTCTCTCTCTCTCTCTCTCTCATCCACGTCGTCCACATATACGTAGGTATACGTCATGTGTGTGTGTGAAGTGACACCATCTTGGAAGTTATCTGAAATGTGACACCTGGAATAATAATACGTAAATCCTTGTAATTACTTGCAAAGCCCATCCTGTTTTTGGGTATTGATTAGGGACGAAAAAGACTGATAAAAGGACAAAATCCAAATTAATCACATGGCTGGATCATGGATGGAGCACTTTTAAGAATTTTTTTAAAGCCATGTGTCATGTATGCCATGCTCAGCCAGCGTAAATAAAAGTGATAATAATAAAATCCATATATATAATGGGTAAAGTGTGAGTAAAGCAAGTGCGAGTGCGAGCGAGTGCGAGCCTTCCTGAAATGCAAAGGGGAGAAGAGATGGTGGCTGATGTGATGCTGAATGCTGATGCTTGGGTGGTGGTGGTGGTGGTGTGCAATAATATGGGGAAAAATATGAGTATGCGATAATATGGATGTTTATGATTTATGATATAGTACTTCAATACGAGTCAATCCTTTAATCAAGCCAATCAATTTGGGTGATGTGACACCTAAAGGACAATGCGCAGTGATGGATGTGTCAATCCCATTTGGAGACAGTTTTTTTTTTTAATTTTATACTTTGAGGTGTGATAGATATATGGATCAAAATTGTGTGGGGATAGAGTGTTAACGCGCATATAATCTAATCCTGTTTTTATCACTGGTATAATTAAACCAGAGTAAATACCTAGATTGGCAGGATGAAATTATACACACGTTTGTCTAAACTATTTGTCACATATATGCATACATATATGCAATTGGTTTGCAATGCAGTTTCACGAAGGAATAAACCGCATTTGCTTCATGTAATTTTGCATTTTGCACTTGCCTTTTGTTTGCAGTAAAAAACTCAAAGTCGAGAATGACGTCGACAGAATAAACGTTATAATATCATACTTACCAACTGTTGTTGAATCAGGGATCCTGCCGCAGCGGCTGCGGCAGCCAAGCTCATCTGGTCCGCAGCCATGTGGCCAACGCCCAACGCGCCAACCAGGGGATTTCCCAAGCCGGTCGAGGAGGAGGACACCACACCGCCTCCCGAAGTGTTCGTGCTGCTCACCCCTGGAGATGATGACGAGGGAGCCCCGGCGGACAACCCCAGCTTGCCAGTATTAGCCGCTACCCAAGCCTCCGCGAAAGTTTCCATTGCACTTTGGAAATCCATCTCAGTATCTATTTATCTATTTTCCCTCTCAATCTGTCTAATTACTATTATTTTTCCCAAAACGCCTCCAAAAAATGGGGAATTGATTAGGGTAATGCAAAATCCGAATTCCTCAACAACAACAAACACAACTTTTTTTTACAAGGTTTTATACTTTACAATAAGAGTTGTGTATCAATCATCTAATTACTATTATTTTTCCCAAAACGCCTCCAAAAAATGGGGAATTGATTAGGGTAATGCAAAATCCGAATTCCTCAACAACAACAACAAACACAACTTTTCTTTTACAAGGTTTTTTATACTTTACAATAAGAGTTGTGTATCAGAATGACTGGAGGTGGAGGAGGAGAAAGAAGTCTCTTCAAAGTCTGAGAATAACTTTGAGAATGTTTTTGTTTGAGGTTTTTGTCCCGTGTTTTGTAGACCTACGCTACTCCGGCCGGAGACCGCTAATGTTTTTATTCTCGCTCATTTGTCAGTGCATTAGTTTTTATATATATATGTGCTATTGATTTAGTCACACATTTAAAGTTCGTTGAGACACATTATTTTTTTTTTACTATTATACATATATCACACGTCTGCCTGGGTTAAGGTTCAGCCATGTTTTTGGTAATAAGACGGTGGTGCGGTGGTGGTGGTAGCTGGTAGCGCAGCAGCGGGCCGACAACGACGGTGAGTTCTTATCAGGTAGCAGCATCACTTTGGCATCATGTTTCTCCTTCGTTCATTCTGCAAGCGTAAAAAAAAGATGCATGGATATGTATATATATATCTTCATCAACTCCTCTCTGATTCACAGGATGCAGTAATAATACGTGCATTATTTTTCGCACCATCCATTCTTCTACACGGCATATTATCGCTAATGGAGTTTTACTCGGTATTAATAAAATAATAATAATAATAATACGATCCAGTCGCCCTACTTTTCTTGAATAGCTTCCGGACTAAACTGTGAGCCCCTACACCTGCTTCAACTTTCAATCGCCACAAATGGTGTATATGCGATTACAACAAAAAAATATATATTTTTTAGTTTTATCAACTTTGATTTTTCTTTTCCCCGTTTTTATGCAGGTGTCCAGCAGCAGAGGAATTTTTGATGATATCATTCCCCTCGAATGTGTGACAATATCCTCATATCCCGACCGAGTAATCAAAAAAAAATAATTTATTACGTGTTTGCACAACTACTACTACTCGTGTGTGTAACTCTAAGTGGTGGTGGTGGTGGTGGTTGGTGCACATAAGCACACAGCAGCAGCCCCCATGAGCTGAGCCTCTGTTGGACGGATGCATGATGCATATTATATACTCTATGAGATAATAAATGGGATGCTTCATGAAGCCGCTTACATGAAGACTAGTTTTCTCAAATCCGCCACTCTCTAAGCTTATTTTTATGTAAGATGAGGTAAGTAAAGTAAAGAAAAAAAATGAACAAGAGAGTGAGTATGACTACCTTCTTCAACTTTTTTTCTTCTTCTTCTTTCCCTCCTCCTCCATGCTGACAAAGTGAGGAATTAGGATTATCAAAAGGATTTGAGAAAAAGTCGCAACGCTGTTGTAAAAAAAGCCGTATATATATAAATATACTGTTTGTGACAGCCACAAAATAAATGTACAAGCGCATCTCAGAGGAGAGGAGAGAGGTAGATAATATTAAAGATAAACTAGAACAGTCAGATATGTATACAATATAAAGGATTACGACGGGGGTCCTAAGTCGTAATGCACTTTGGTGTAAATTAGTTTTTTTTAAAGAAAAAAAAATTTTTTAACAAAAAAAAGCTAAGCTGATGTGACGGGAATTTTTCAATTGTGCACATGCACACAAGGGAAAAAGGTAAGAGAGCTCTGAGGAGTTTGGAGGGAAGAATGTCATCATGTCGTATGGAGTAACATATTTTAGCTTGTTGGAGTATGTTGTCAACGGAAGTAGTAGAGGGATGCGATGCGGTGTATATATATAAATGTCTACTTGAAACAAGATTTCTCCCAAATCCTCAGACACCAAATGGGAAACCAGAGTGAATGGTGTGGTGGTGGTGGGGCATTGTGATAAATACACAGCTGGGATGAAGCTAGTCTCGGCGTGGATAATATAATATGATGACATTCTCGGTAAATGGTGTGGTACACATGTGGATTGTGCTCACTGCTCCCCACCCCACCACCACACCACCACGAACATGTTTCTCGTAAGCCTTTCCCGTCATAAAAGGAGTAGGAAGGAACAGGGCACAATTGAAATTTCATATATGGATCAGCTCTGGCTGGAGTTTGAAATTGGGGATATGAACAGGTTTTATTATTCTGCAAGTTAATCCAGGAAACGGGACGACGACGTTCGTGAAGATGATCTGATGGACAACCACCACCATTTCTTAATGGTCTAACTCGGCTGATCTCATTTAAGTTGTAAATTAAATGTTTAGCAAAGTTGGTACAGTTTTTTTTAAAAAAAAGAAGTTAGTTGAGTACAAGCTAGTTGTTTGGAAGGGATAAGACAGTCGTGGCATTAAATGGAACCTACCTAACTTGCTTTGCAATTACAATTTACTAACAATTCTCAGTACATGTGTCTTTCAACCATAGATATAAAAAATTAGGATAGACATATCTTCTATGCTTTCAACCTATCTGAATGTATTCTTACTGAATATACTTAGACTAATTTATGATTGGCATTTAAGTAACAAAAGAAAAAAATAAAAAATATACTTACCTGCCTGCCCATTTAATGGTGTCCATTGGGGAAAAATGTTCCCAAACTCGTCGTCCCACTTGTAGAGAGGAATAATAATTATTGACAACGTTCCACACTAACTATGCACTTTAAAAAATAACACCCGGGGAAAGTTGAGACAATATATACACACTGGCTATGTAGCAGCAGCTCTTTTCCCAGATCCCAAATACTCTTCTGCTGTTTATCTCCCCACTACTCCGATGCTTTTGTGTATCTCTCTCTATTTTTTTTCTTCTTCTCTCTTTTCTCCTTCTCTCTGCTGCTGACGCCACAGATGTATCCCTTCTCAGCCTGAATTAAGGAGTGAGGCTTGGAGGGTAAGGAGGAGAAAGTTAAGTAGGAAATGAAGTGCTGGATGAGGTACGATGATACTCTGAGGATACAGACGGATTCCCCATGGCATAATACACATTTTCAGAGAGAGAGAGAGAGTATCACATCCATCCCATGTATTTATACACACACATCATCGAAAGGTTACTCCACTTGAGTTGACTGCATATACACACATACACACACACAGGCAAAAAATACATATAAAAATACTCTGTTGCGTTTCGGGCAGTAGAGAACCTTACAGAAGAGAGTTTCATGCTGCTGCTGCTGCCAGAGAGTTTTTCTTAGTGGTTTTCCTTCACTCTTGTTTGCTTGACTCTCTGAGATGGAGAGCAAGCGAGCGGATGGGTTGGCAAATGGATCTTCTTCTTGTTGCTCAAAGCGGAGAACATCGGAATATCGCTGTGGGGAAAGCACAGAGAGAGAGAGAGAGAAAAAAAAAATATGAGAAAAACGGAGTAGTAAAATGCAGTGGGAAAGCGGGCGAGGAGGATGGATCTCGCTATGCATGTGGCACACAGGGTTGACTGCTGCTGCTCCTCTCTGATGCTGTCTCTGTGTGTGTGTAGTAGTTAAAGTGGGAATGTTGGGCTTGCTGGGAGGTCCTCTGGAGCTGGTGTATTTATACCCGCTAATCCATTCTCCGAGTCCATAAAGTGGGTCGGCTCAAAACGCACTCAGCTAATGTTAGTTTAGGAAGGCCTTCTCCACTTTTCCCCGCATGTCTGCTTGGAACCCGACCAGAGTTTGGAAACGGGAAGTGATTCCCTTCAAAATTTTTGGAATGGGACGGGAAGTTGTGTGTGTGGGGGGAAGAATTCTGTTTGATATTAAAGTCACTTTCAGAATATTTCATATTTCTATCTGAACGGTAGATTATTTCCTATCAAGTAAAGTATTCGATGGAATAAAATACCAAGAAAAGTATGCAATAATAGAGTATTTCCAACAGAAAAATTTCAGTTTCCGTGTGTGCATTACAAAATCTTTCCAGCTCACCTCTTTCCTTCCATTCCACCACCACCAGGTTTCATCCGATTTTTTTTCCGGGAGTCGAGTGTAGAGGCAGCTCGTCTCGTGTATAGAGATTAAGCTGGGTAGCCTTTGAGCATATCCTGATTCGTAGCTTAGCCCATCCCCAAATCCCACAACCCGCCTTCCTATCCTCTCCTCTGCTCCCTTCCACACAGCACAACTCTTCCTTCTCTTAAGGAATGATATCTCTGTGTGTGCACTTGCATCTTCCAAGACTCGTTCTTGCTACCTTCACCACCAGCAAAAGGGCTAAACTCTTTCGCCCCAAGCCACATCCTCCTTTTTTTGTATTATTTATTCCTCCTAACGTAAACCCACACGCTTTGCGGTTTTCCAAAACCACCACACAAGACTACTATTGGCACAGGGGGTAAGTACATCCCGTGAATTTATTATTGCACTTGAGGGAAAAAACTTGCATGCTAACTACGTAACTACATACCTACATTCCACAAGAAGGTCAGAGGGTAGAGCAGGGTGAGGTCGTCGTGTGAAGAAAGTAGAGGGAAAGGGAAAAATAATGTAGTTAATTTGAAAGTTTTGTCGAGAGGACTTAAAAGTCTTAAAAATTATTACGTTGGTAGATGAAACCCTGGGAGTTGATACCCTTTTCCCAGTTCCAGATTGGATGATGATGATTGCTTGCGTTTTTCCCTATTTCCATCCAAACACAAAGCACTCCAGCCGTTCCGTGTGCTTCTTCTTTCTTCCTATATCCATTAATAACGGAGGGAAAAAATCATGCTGCTGCTGCTGCTTCTTCCAAATTAACTAACTATATATGATATATTCTTCTTTCTACTACTTGGTCGTGAACCGACTAAAAAGATGAGAGGGATTTCTGGGGAACGTGCTGGTATCAAATATATCTGGCATTAAAATGGGCAACACGAAAAAGACTTGAAAACTCCTTTTTGATGAAGAAAACGTCTGGAAAAATACATTTTAATCTCTGAGCTTGTATGGGTGATTAAAAGCTAGGCTTTTCTACCGAGAGTTCGGAGTTCACTTGGAGGAGCTAGAGGTTCTTTTTTTTACATGCAATAAGTATCTAAAATATTATGGAATATATGCCCTTATTTGGAAGAAGAAGAATAAGTTTTTTGGTTTAGGCTGCAGCAGCCACCACGCATTGCTTCGCTCCTCGCTACACGAAAAAGGGAAAATGTAATATTTAAGCAAGGACTTAGCACTGTCTTCCCATTCGATTTTCTTGGAAAATGCTGAGATATAAGGAGAACGATGGAGAGAGAGACCTGAGAGCTTTTCCCGGGGTCTTAAGGGTGGTTGCTCTCTTATTGTGAAAGCACTTGAGGATTTTTCCCTTCTTTCATTTTATTTGATCGTGGGGTATGTATATCTCTCCCCCCGAAAAATGGGTTGGAGTATATCAGGCAGGCAGGCAGAGGCGGCGGCGATTTTCCATGTAATATTATTCCATATGCATACCGAGGAGGAGGAGGAGGACAATACAATACCAGATTGGATTCCAAGGGAAAATTATGGACTTTCTTTGGGAAGCAAGCAAGCAGCATTTTTGTTTTCAAGATATAAAGTTTTGCCGGGCTCTACAAGACTTTTTTATGCATATTAAAATAAATATATATTTTTTGGAACTCATTTCCCAGAGAATAATTTACGCGTTAGCTTAATGAGTCCGGGCAGTCAGTGGAATAAGCTGTCATTTATCATGAGAACTGGGATGGGTGTTGAAAATTAAAGTGGGAGGAAGAAGAAAAAAAACAGAGAAGAAAAAGGTATTAGTTGGTCGATTTAGAGTATTTTCCATATATGTCGAGTTGTGTGATACGAAGGAAATCTGACTGAACCGTCGTGTGTGTCTGTGTGTGCGTGGTGGATACTTCTTTCATTTTGGCAAACAACCTTTCTCCTCCTGCTCTGCTCTCTGGTGGAACTGCTGCTGGCTCCTTTAAAGATCTCATTATGAGCTCTCAAAAGCCAAAACTCAACCCTTCTCAAAAACACGGAGAGGAGGAGTTGGAGTGATGAAAGATTCTGTATTAAATTTGATCTGGATGAGAGATGAGAAGTGAACTAATGTAATAATACGACACTCATCACATATTCAACAAGAGAGTACCCAAGGTCCTCTTTTGGAAGTACACATTTTAATACGTGTTCCAGAGTGGTATTTCACAGTTGACAGGAGCAAAAAGGAAAACTATCAAAGAGGCAAAGGTAATAAGGTATGTATAGGCGTGATATAAATAATAAGGGAATTTTCTGTATGCAAAATTTTCGTGACCAGTATCACAGCAGCAGATCTCTCTCTCTCTCTCTCTCTCTCTCTTTGGCTATTAGCCTCATTAATAATCTAGAAGGTAACCCAAAAAGGTGGAACATTTTAGGAATCCTCTTTAAAGTCGAAAATTATTCTGGAGTAAATGCCACCGTCATACCATCCAGCTGGCAAAGCACACTGCACTCCACTTCTAACGAAGACTTTTGGCTTTTCGATGTCATCACATCAGAGACAAAATGATCGTATCAGTATCAATTATTGTTACCACTAACCAAGCAAGCCGAGGAGGGAAGAACCTCTCCCAACAATTCTCAAGCATCTCTAATAATTTACCCGATCCAATCCGAGATTCCCATCATTTTCACTGAACCTCATCATGATGATCATGATGATGATGATGATGGGGATGCTGGGTATGCTATGCTACTGACGTGCAAGGAAAACTATTTCTATATCCGGTATAGATCGTCTCTAATTTCATTAATTTACTGCTGTTATTATCAGATGGAGAGCGAGAAAGAGAGACACACACACAAAGGGAAGATAGTTTTCTGGAAGCTCTCTACTCCTACTTACAAATGGAGGAAATGACAGTACGGACTGGAAAATGGTTGATTTCCTGGTGTACGTACACGGCACGAGGAGCGTGAAAACGTGCAAAAAATGTCAACTTGGGTGGGTGTACTTATGTACGTACATGTAGATTTTTTTCAGGATCCAGTTCAGTTCTTCTGGACTTTTGTGCTGACTAGTGAAGTACGTGATGGTGCTTCTTGATTTTTCCCCCCGGAATCTGTGAGATTTCTTGAGTTGCTGCTCGGAAGAGGAATGAAAAAGGCTGGAGAAGATTGATGTAAGAGGAGGAGGAGGAGGAGGAGTGAATGACACCGTGTTTTCTGTGCTGATGCTCCGCTCGAGAGAATAATCTTGTTAGCTAAAAAGTTAAAAGCCGGCTTGTGATTTAATTACGATGGTTTAATTGCTCGGCTAAATGCATCTTAATTGTAACACGGAACAAGAGCAGCAGCAGACGCAACAGCAGCAGTAGAGCATGGATGATGGGAAAGGGAAGTCGGAGAAAAAAGTGTTCTTCATCAAAGACGACTCAAGAAAAGGATGACAATATATTCTCAAGCTTTTACATCAAATAGGATGTTGGGGCTCATCTGAGAAATGTCGAAATTGGAGTTTAATTCAGGTAGAAAAGTCTTTGATGAAGTTTTATTGTTCAACTTCTAACAGGCGTTCTTTTTTTTGCCATCGTTCCATTGGAGTAGCGAACGAACACAAGCTCGATATGGATGTAAAGGTAATAATAGGGTGCTTCATACATGTTCAGTCGTGACATAAAGGGCAAAGATCAACGGGTCATACGTCAACCGCAGGTAAAACACATGTGTGTGGTACCAATTAACAAGTAAGGGTGAAACAGAATTTTTATTATTGCATTACATTTTTACCGTTTTTTAAAAAAAACAATCTAATTTTTACCGAAACGTGGAGGAACCACTTACTTGGCCTTTGCAACCGAAGGACCAGCCAACATGTAGCCATTCCACCTGAAATATTCTATAATGAAGCTTTTTTGCTTGACTAATTTGTACAGGCCGCACAATTCTTCTGCGAAACACTCTTGGAAAGCTTTCATAATGTATTTGAGTTTCACCGGTCTGTTTAATAAGGTAACCAGTAAACTAACGAAGAAACTATGTTAAAAATCCCAGCGCTCGTAATTTGCTAATCAAGTAATTGAGAGCGGAGGGCGGAGTGACTAATTAGAGGGGATACGGGCAAGTCGAGAACTTGGTTCGAGAAAAATCATATAAAAATCCAATAAATGGTAAACGTATTTATATTTTTCGTAGACCCAATTACAACTATACGACTACTACTAATAGCTTGTGTAGTCTATGCTACCCATATGCAATATGTACAATATATATGCAAAAGCAGACACGCTGGCTGAAAATGATTTTATTACTAGAACAGTAGTGATCCTTTACGTCCAGAATTAAGTGGTTCTTAAAAATTTCTTACAAAAATATTGAAGGCCAGGCGGGTAGGGTAGGGTGTGCTACGAATTTTCATAAAATTGGATTTAGATCTGTGTCTCGATACCACCCCATTTTAATGAAGCACTCCCCAGTCTCCCATTACACCATGTTTCGCAGATCGTATCCTCCTGGAAAAAGAAACAAACCTGAAATGAAACCAAACCAGCAAACCACACACATCTGGTCCTGCTGCTGCTGCTGCTGCCCATATAGAACCATCATCCCTCTGCTCTACTACGAACGAACCGAAAAATGTGTGTAGTAGAATGAAGCACACGAAACAAAAAAAAAACTTTTATCTTTTTATACCAACTTCTCTCGCACACACAAAGCAATTTATTTATTTTTTTAATGTGCCAGAATCACTTCATCTCATATGAATTTTTATTATTATTATTATTATGAAGTACCAACTGCCTTGTAAATGCTTGAACATCGAAAACCGAGAGAGAGAAGTATCACGGGAGCAGCACAGACATCAAAATACAGAAAATACTTAGTGATCTACTCAATTTATCATGATAACATCATCTCTAAGCTAGAGCCCAGCCAGAGAAGAGTGAGATGAAGAGTATCTCCTCTTGTAGAGAGACTTTTGCTCATATTATGATGAAAATTGTGAGGATGATGATGATGATACCATTTCCTGATGCTCGAGAAGATGAAAGATGAATGAAAAGGAAGGAAGAGGGCAAGCAAAAACTTTTTTAAGCGGACTTGCCCGCACTATAGTACTATATTTGCTCCCATTTTTTTCTCTCTCACAATTTTCCCTATTTCCTATATATACAGCCTATTTCGGATATGATTTCAGTTAACTTGTTCGTCAAGGGCTTGACTCTGGAAGAGGATAAAAACAGGAGGTAGTAGATGAAAATAAAATATAGAAAATGCTCAGACTGGAGAATTATAAATACTTTTACATTTTTATATTTTAGGATATTGCACAAGGGATCAGGTTGGCGGAGAAGTTAATTCCGTCAAAAAATGAGAGAGCGACTGACATATATTAAAAAATAGAACTGTTTTTTTTTCTCCTTTTTTGTAAGTTGCACGTATTACAGGACAGATAATAATAAGTTACACAAGATGCCTACTTAAAGGGTTGTACAAAAATGTATATAATATTTACACAAAAGAGCATGTACCGCTTAGACGGGAGGGGGAGGGGATGTTGACGTAAGATGTCATCTCATATCCTTTAACTGAATCCCTAATGCAAAAATACCCTCAAATTCTGAGAAACTCCAAACAATTTCCTATTTTGCATAATCTTCTTTGTGGCTTAAAAAAGTTTTAATTTTCTATGAATCCAAACAAAAGTCGACATGAAAGAAAGAGGACGGGAAGGAAATAAGATAGAGGGAGTAGACAAGTACACGGGGCACTATAGTGAGGCTGGATAGGGGAAATTGGGATTTTTGAGAAAAGTAAGCTGGTGAAAAGCCACAGAGAGGGTAGATTTGGAGATGGACTTTGTGATACAGTTGGCGTTTGGTAATGATTACAATTTCAACTTAATCTGCATTGAAGTCAACGTCATGATGAGCCGATGGAAGATCTGT
Organism: Dicranocentrus wangi; assembly: GCA_036850665.1. Lineage (NCBI taxonomy): Eukaryota > Metazoa > Arthropoda > Collembola > Entomobryomorpha > Entomobryidae > Dicranocentrus > Dicranocentrus wangi. Next base: position 855 of record JAANSN010003963.1, on the reverse strand, counting down.
TGTAGCAACTATGTACCGACGCAACAGAAATATTTTATGGACGTTTAAGTTAGTTTGGTTTTATAAAATTTATTATTACACCAGTCTTAGTTACACCTCACCATTAACTGTGGTTCCTCTTGTGAACCTATTGAATATAAAATAAGATTCCAGAGTAATTTCAAAACTTTTATGGAGGAAAATTAGCTAATGTACTTATTATTGGCGTTACCTGCTATATCCCTTAACCATTTTGAGAATTTTGACACTTCCAAATAGGCGGCTGGTGGGTGGTTACTAGTTCCCTTGTCGGAACACCTCCTTCCTCTCGTTTTGCACTCAACGTCGTAAATGAAAGAGGTCACCCCGCAGTGAACAGGTCTTCCCTTATGGTCCTCGCAGAATGCCGGACTGCCGCTGTCCCCGCTGCTGGCTGATTGAAGTCGAGAATTATTATTATTGTTATTATTGGTTTTGGGATTTGGCGCAAGGAAAGGTTAACCTGAAGCTAAGCTAAACTTTGAATTTTAAAGTACCTGTTACTTCAGTGCCACCCCCAATACAAAAGTTTTGAGTGAGGAGACCCCACCTCTGAATCACTTTTCGACAGTGCTCGTCTTCAGTATTGTAAATTGTCGCTTGACCTGCGAGCAACGCTCCAGTGGACACTCCGGCATCTGTAGTGCCATATCCGGCTAGCCATGCAATTCCTACAAACACAAACCATAATAATACTTACTTTCACATTTACATCTACTCTACACTTTTTAATGAGATTAATGAGGACTTTTTTTTACCTTTCGGCTTGAATCCTTTCCCGGCAACTCGGAGCGGCTTCACAAACTTTGAATACTCAATATCCCTGTCGACTTGAAT
>JAANSN010003962.1:0-16603 GCA_036850665.1 Dicranocentrus wangi | reverse complement strand
ATATGCTAACCAGCTGGGGAATTAGCAACATAAACGATTCAATGAAATATAGCAGGAATATTATTTCGAAAATTGTAGCCAACGATCTAGTTAGAATTAAAAATGACCAGGTACGAATGTTAAATAGCAGACACTCCGACATATATAGAAGCCTGAAACCCAGGATTCTCACCGAACAGTATTTGAACTCGAGACTTCCATTCCGCCTTAAACGTTTTATCTTCCAGATTCGAATGAATGTAAACTATGTAACGATAAATTCAAAGTCCAGCAAACTGAATGGTAGCAGGGGCGGAAACTTCGCGGTGTGTGAAACGTGCAATTTAGGTGATATAGAAGATGTGTACCATGTACTATTTAAGTGTAAACACTACACCCTTGAAAGAAGGGTATTTCTAAAAACAGTAGTCAGTCAGGATCCAACGCGTGATAACTTTCTTTGTAAAATTAATTACGGTGATGCCGAACAAATTAAGAATATGTACATATACTGGCTAAGAGCTATGAAGATAAGAAGTTTTTTGTCCACATATTAATTTATTAATTTAAGCAAATACATCGATATTGATTATACTTATTTTTTATTGAAATTGTAAAAACGTAATATAATAATGTATGACCGTTCATGATGGCGCATATGGTCAAATAAATATACTATACTATACAAAATAATTACACTACTACACCACACAGGTGTAATAGAACAGGTAAATCAAATGAGAGGTTTTTATTAGAAAAAAAACACACACAATACAATCTAGTCGGCGTCGTGCGACGGGTCGGGCGACAGACACAGACAGACAACTCGTCGGCTGGCTGAACCATAATATTATGCAGAAACTAGATAGAGATGTCGGATGTCAGCAAAAAGATGCACTAAAAAACAAGTGACATAAGATGAAGGAGACACACCTTTAAAATTTTTTTTTTTAAATGTTACTACTGTAGTTTGGAGAGTCAATCTCGTGAAACTGCTAAATTCCAAGTTGCCGCAACTGACAACAATTAACAATTACATATATGTATTACCTTAATTTATATTCATTTTCAGTAATATCCATCAACAACTTTGCTACACCATTTTAGTGGTTCTTTATAATCATTTTTAATCTCATACAATTTTTATGCAGCGTGCATGAAGCAATAAGTTTGGCGTTACGTGAATGATTTGATTTCGAGTTGGCGTTATCGGGATTGATACGCAATATACCTATTTCATGTATGCATTATTGAGCATAGGTATAATATGCAAAATGTTAAACTGGGCCCTTTAAATCTGTTGCACCTTCTTTGCATGCCTTCTTGTAAGAGTTTAGTTTTAGAAGTCAAAAATAATACAACATAATATACTTAAAATGTAGCTTATGGATGCTTGTACAGCGACGCACCGAGTCGCGGAGCTAGTTGTGAATAATTATATACTAATTGGTTAATAAAGTCCAACATTCACTTACTTTCCTCCTTAGAATTCCATCTAGGCTCCACAAAACGAGGAAAAAATATCAAATTTATTTCTCCAGACTGGAAAGCAGCAATTTTATATTTGTTAGAACCTTTTGTAAACCATATTTTACGGCACATTGGGGTCGTCTCCTCTCGCAATCAGCATTCTGGGCAAAACTTGTGTGGAGAAAAAGGGGTTCCAATTTCAGTACGCAATTTTATTGAATTAAATTTTCCACATTTGTAACACATATATATATAGAATACATTTTTCTCATGCACTTCTGTCAACATAAAAGACTAGGAAAAGCTTTGAGCATGAAAGTGAGTAAACGAAGAAGAAGCAATTTTCTCTTTCTCTCTCCCTCTCTCTCTTTCCGTGTGGACCAGGGAAGAAGGTACACTAAACAAAAAAAAACTAATATTCTCGATATACTTCCTCTGGAACAATTTAGCAAATAAATGGGATGTAACTGAAATGATTCATGAAATCATCTAAAACGTGAGGTGAATTGCTGGTTTATTTTTACCTTAACTTTTTTAAAGATAATGCTAAACAAGGTAACACACGTTTCCCCAATTTAATATTTTCACTCAGCCTACAACCATTTTCCCTCCCTGCATGTATACATTCTGTAAAGAGCCTGGCATTTTTCCTGAGGAGCCATAAGAATAAAAAAAATCCCCTTTTACACATTTAACATCTCTGGAGGAAACATGGAGGGAGCACCCAACTAGACTGTATATATATATATATATGTATCTCTTCGTGGTTCTTAAGGGAAAATGAGAGAGCACCCACATCTTAAGAAATTGAAGCGAGGTATCAAGACAGAGAGAAGATTCTTTTTGTGAATACATGGGGAAAAATGTAGAATGGCTGCTGTGTCTGTGAGATGTACGGGATGGGTTCTCCGGAAAAATAAATATGTTGGAAATATATCCAATTTGGAAATTGTGTACTTTTTCTCATTCTCTCGTTTTCTTTTCTAATGAACCATGACACAAGTTGAAATTGAAGGATTTTCGGCACTACCGGATGTGGCATATGGTAGCTGGAAACTTATTTTCAAATTGCTAGACAGCTTTTTAGTTTGTTAGGCACAATAAATTTTGTCCAGAGCATAAATATTTCTGACTGATTTACACAGGAAAAAAGGCTGGAAAGAAAGTTGAACTTTCTTCTTTTCTTTTCGTTTTTTTAAAAGTTAGATTTCGTAAAGAGCTGCCAAATAAAAACTATGTTTTTAGAACTCCCATTTTCCCCTCCAAACAGCTCAGTGAAAGTGGGAGGTGAAGGAGATGGGGGAAAAGTGACACCATGTATCTCCTATTTTCATGATTCTGACATGTCTGTAATGTATTTTACATTGATTTTTGAATTAAAGACTACCCCAGAATACATTTAGCCCTTTATCTGTCATTATGATAAACGGCGAGGTCCAATAACTCTGGATGTGGAGAGTATAATCAGTCGGGTTGGATTCCCTTGTCCATATTTAATTTCAAAGGGAGATGGAGAAGATTGTTTACATTCCAGTCTCGAATGGGAAATGTGAGCTGAGCTGAGCTGTTTTGATGTACTTATGCATCCTTTATTCAGCTTCTCGCTAAGTGCTATTATTATGATTGTCTATCCTTTGAGTAGCTGAATAGCTCAGTGGCACACATTTCAATCGCATTTTTCATCTCATTGATGGGATTTTTGTGATGTAGAATAAAGGCCCCATTGTGCTTTCCCTTTTGCAAGATACCCTCTTCAAACTTGAAGGTCACCTACAACCATGATGATGCCAGTCAAGTTTATATTTTTGCCAGAGGTAAACTCTGTAGAAACTCTGCTAACTCACAGTCTTCCTTAAATGGAAATGACTTACAAAGCGGGTGTCACCGGTCATCGAATGCTTTTGGGCCAGAAGTTATGAAGCTGATATCTGATTTTGTTCTGTCATTCGTGTTGGATTTTGGGGGATAATATTCCCATAGAAATATTACTCTAAGATCTTGCAAACCTCATTTGTGGGGGGGGAAGTGTTCGCAAAATACTAGTCAAAATCATGTCAGGACTTCGAAAAACAGCTCGTCCCATCATGTCACGTCCCATCCCAATGTATTTGTAAGTGGAAAATATTTACACGCGCAATTTGGATGAAACTTAGCATACGTAACTCGATACGTTGATGACGATTCAGTCGAGAACAGCCACGACCCCCTAACTTTCGAGATATTTGCGAAAACCCTCAATATGCAATTCAGCTAATTTGCATAATATCTAACTTAATTTTATGTAAATGATTGGAGCAAAGGTCATTTTTCGTCATTATGCAATTTATTATTATTTTCTCCCTCGACTCCATCGTTTGCATTTCCGGGGGGTTACACGTATGTTATTTGTGAACAAGTTCGGGGCGGTCGGCGGAAGTAAAAGTGGGAAGTATATGTGCATTTTTTTCTTGCTTTGTCAACGCAACGGCAGCTTAAATGCATGCAAGTTATACAACACTATAATATCAAGCATGTCAGAGCATTACAGGAAATGGGTTATTTTAAAACTTGGCAATTGGAAATGATGGGGAAAATGTGAAATAAGGTTGGATGATATAATATATTGCATATCATTTCCTTCTGCCGAATACTAGCAACTTCTGCTTCAACTGAATTCTCACCAAAGATGAAAGACAAGGTTGAGCAAAGAAAACAGATGGATGTTTGGAAACCAGTTTATTTAATTATTGGAATGTGATTTGCGCTTCTGTCTCCGCTTAATGATAAACCCATAAAAGAAATGTAGTGCAACGAAATGTAGAATTTTATTTTGACAAGTAACAATGTAATTCATAAACAGTGTAATTCATAAACAGTGTAATTCATAAACAGTTGACAGTGTAATTCATACAGGGTTTTGAATGATAATAATTAGCTTGTACCGGAATTTACAATAACTTGGTTTAAACGTAATAAAGGAACCAAAATACAATTATTTATAAACGCATGAGAAATTTGTGCACACGCACGGGAACAAAAGTACGATTTAACTTTGACACGATAAGGATACGATCTCATTACATAATCGTAGATTATCGACGCTACCATCTTCTTGATTTACGTATAATTCCTCATCAGTGCGTCCTCAGAAGTTCCTCCTCGGCCCCAAGGTGATCTTAAAACACTTAATGTTTTCATTCAAGCGTCGCAACAAAGTGGGATTCAGGTCCAACTACGAAAAACAAGCAGAATCCCAATATAGAAGTAGTAATTTATATAGAAACATTATAGACTGCATTTTCAGATGAGTAATAATAATATGGACGACTAGATATGAACCTACTTCCAACTGCGGCAATGAAATGTCCAGTTTTTCCAGTTTTGGCAGTCTAACAAACGCTTGGAAAGCCCTCTCAGTGATTCGCTTAGAGGATCCCGGTAAAGAGCCATACCAGGTCGGGTAGAGCCTGTCGGCATGGATCATTGTAAAGGATTTCAACTCTGAAATATATTAAAAACAAAATAAGTCATTATTCAAAATCATTCCACCGAAACCGAACAAGGGCTAATAACAATATAAAATGCTAATAATTTTGTAATAGTACTTAGATTCATTTTTTTAGCACCTTTTAGACCTGGAAGTTGACGCTTATTGTCTCTTTTCCCTCCTCCTGGAGCTCCTCCTCCAATATCATGTAGCTTAATGTAAGTAAGATGGCATTGATTCACGATTTCTCAATCAAACCTGTCTTTGTTTGGCTAGCTCATAGTTTTCATGCTCCCTGTTTTTTCACTTCTGTGTTGTCCGCCGTCATTATTGTCATTCATTACTGATGCCTGTCACCGACAGAATATCCCGTACTCTATGAATCAGCGCAAAAGAAAATGTAGGAATCATAGTGTTGGCAAAAGTGGCAACCAAGCCGCAAATGAAACGATTCGTTACAATTCGTTATGGCATATCTCTAACGACCATCATCATGGCAATGACAATGGCGACTTAATATGGGTCAGGCACATCTGTGCAATCAACTGGCTAATATGCTAACACTTATAGACGCAATGGATAGGACAGGGACACAGTAAATGAGCCGAAATATGAGCTGGATATGGTGTGTTTCACAAGTGGAATTGCACGGGTGAATATGAAGTTTTGAAGAGATTTGCACAACTGAAACTTTTCATCCTTTCTACCAAGGTCACTTACATTAACATTATGCCAAGTTTATATTTTCCAAGGTTGGACTCTCTTGTAATTGAATTATGAATTATAACTTTGTGGCTGGCTGGATGGTATATACAATGCGAGGCCTCCTGTTCCGTTTCGTTCCCTATATCATTTTATCACATTGTAAAGTATTGATTGGCAAAAATGTATGCATGTTGTTGAATGGCTTAACCAAAAAGATCATATCCTTCCCTATCAAACTCAAGTATGTACCTATCTTGTTTATTTCATCCAAAAGGGGTCCATTATATTTCAATAGGTCGGTAGTAGTAGGCCGAAATAGTTGGCCGTAATTACATTTTCATGGCCTGCCGAAAGCTCTCTCACAATTACAAAGAATTTCTCCGTATTTATTTCTGCATCCCGTTACCAGAGAGGTAAAAGGTATTTGTGAAAAGGTATAAAACGTGTGATTTATGGACAACAAAGCGCATTCAAAGTGCTCGATGACTCGGACAAGGCAATATAATATATCCAATATCATTAATTAGGGACTCATTAATAAAATGTGTATTACATTGCTCACAATTGGGTCCGTTTATGTACAATTAGCCTTATGTTTCAATGGGGAGGAGATGGGCAAAGAATACACAAAAAGGTAATTCCATGTTTCCCTACTTTTTTCCGCATACCCTCAGAGAATGGGTGTGATGATGATGGTGCTGATGATGATGATGATGATGATCCTCCAAAAGTTTTTATCTGAATGGCCTTTTTCGTGGTCAAGGGAAAGCAGTTAATTTTGGGGAACATTGTGTTGCTGGTTGTGTCCAGAATGGGAATTAATCCTGAGCATCAATTTCGAATTAGGGTTTTAACAGCGAGTCTAATCCGCAAAATGGGAACTACTACACTGCTGGCTGTGTAGCACACATCATTCCCCCTGCCTGCAACCTCTTCCTTTAAAGGTTCCACTCACGTGGCGAGGAAATATGATGACAAAATGAACTACATGGATTTTTTTCCAAAGGGTTTCTATTAGATGAAATCTGTTCCTTCTTGAAGAAAACAAAGTAATGAGTAAAATGAAAGAGATAACGGTCCAGTGAGTCCCCACAAATAACACCGTGTTTTTTTGCCCTCTCCCCCTCCCCAAAAGAGTTTACTGGTGGCAGTGACCCCAATGCCATAATGTGAAGCATGAGTGGGACTATGGCTGGCTGGCTGGTTGGTTGGCTGCTCCTCTTTCTTTGCACACAGGTTTCCGAAATGGTCCGTACATTTACAAATAAATAAAAGAGTTTGCAATCAGAGCTAACGGTCGGTTTCAAGGGAGCGTTTTACCCGGGCTCTCAAGTTCTTCAAACCTTAATTGAAACGATAACTCACGGCTAGCGCAACAAAACTGTCAAGACAAAAGTTGGACAGAAGCCCATTGAAATTATGTTCCTGCTTGAAATGCCCTATCGTGTCCATGCTTGCATTTATAGATGGTACATTACTCTCCCTCCAACTCCACCGCCGCCGCCGTGCTATACAGTACTGGAATACTGGGAGAAATATATAGGGATCGACGAGGAATATTTCCAGGGTTCACAACCCACTTCCCTTGGAAACACTCATACTTATAGCAGTTTTGTGATAATCCTCCAGTTTTGTTACACTTACAATATCCTCCGCCGCCGCCGCACCTCTTGGTCCGGGCTTGTCCTTGCGACGCCCTTCTTCTTCTTCTTCTCTTCCTCTTCCATGTGCAAGTAATGCCCAGTCAGTTTTTTCCCTCTTCTTCTCCATGAATCTCCCTCTTCTCTTCTGATAATAGCCGTTTGAAGCCCGTTTTTTCTATAGTCTTTTTGCCATTGTGCAACTTTCGTGGTTTTTTTGTGAGCCCTACTACCACCACCGTTATGACAGTGAGAGGAGCAAGCACTATGCCGTCGTCACCATTTCCGTAATATTGAATATTGAGAAGGGACGAGATTGAAGTGGAGGGGAAAAATGGGATCGAGGAAGAAGAAAAAATGCTCTTTTTTATTTTTATTCCTTTCCTTTACAGACTTACGTTTGGGGAGAGAGAGGAGCAGAAATGGAAAGGATGGGTTTTTCTCGTCATCTCCTCTCTGGGTGTCCTTTTCCTCCCAAAGGGTTTTTAAATGGCTCCTTGAATTGCTGTCCGAGTTGGAAGGGAAAAGTCTATCGTTTGCAGTTGAGACATGAACAGTTGTTCCTTGGTGGACCAGAAATGTGAGTGTTTTAAAGGGATCGCTCCCTTGCGCTAAAAGATCGACATGTGTGGGAGGCGAGCAAGAGGGACACAGAGAGGTGGAAAGAGTGACATAAATCGTTTCTCGAAAGTTTGAAAATGTGCAAAATATTGGGCACGCCAGCATTCGTTATCCATATACCTACCATTTTTTTCTTCTCTTCATAATGGAAACGATCAACCGAAAAGTTGAAAAGATCAGCGAAACTTTTATGTATGGAATAATACTTCTTGACCAGGGGGAAAACGTAGTAGTGTGGAAAATCTCAAAAAAGAAATGGGGGACGCCTATATAATATGATTTTTTTCGAGTTGATACGGGATTCTGTAAAAGTGTCCCTGGTTGTCACATGCTTGGTTCTTACGAGGATGGAATAGTACATGAAATGAAACCGCAAAATGAATTTTCTTTAAAAAGAGGCTTACAACACCACTTTGATAATGGGATTGTTTGAAGAAGAAGAAGAAAAACGTATTTTTCCAAATCCCATTTTCATCACCACCGTCACCACATAATTTCCCTTGTGCACCTGCCACCGCAGGTGCGTGAATTTAATGGGAATATTATGATGGTCACCTCTTACCACCACCATTTTATCTGCCTTCTCTGCTTCTCCATTCCTCACCCTCTAATCGTAAATTATGATGATGGATATTATTAATCTTTGAGTGATAATATATGAAATATATTATGCTGAGCATGCATGTGAAAGATCCTTATTGTTGAGTTAGTTGCATAATACTACTTTGCTTGCATCTCCGTCTCCTTGGAAATCCCATAATATAATAAAATCCAGCCTGTGCTCGCTCTCTCTCGTTACAATAATTAAATAATTTTTATTATTCCTCATAAATATATTATGCTTACGCAACAATAAATACATAATTTCATACAAGTTATATATAATAATTACCGTTATAAATCATTACGAATTATCATCTTAAAAGTCAATGATCATCTCATATTTTTTTTACCTCCTTATTCACGGTATCGTTACTCAGGTTCTCATTTCCTTCCAAGAAGAGAATGGTTGTATTGCATGTAATAATCGCGGCGGCGGAGGTAACTCCCTTAACATCAATCATCTAGGGTACATTCTTTTAGCAGGTTTTTTTATTCCATATTTTTTTATTATATATTACAATAATTTGCAATGTTTTTACACTCATGATAACTCTACCTTTTTTCTCTAGTCAATTTAGGGTTTCCTCTTAAATGTGCTAGAAAAACTACGAAAATTGCTACGACGACGTTTAAATCAGAGAGAGATAATAGAAAACAATCAAGAATGTGTGACCAACTTGTTGGTTGCCTATATAGCTGTAAGTAAGTAATACGAAAATTGTATTGTGTACTAAAACATTTTTTTAAACATTTCTCTCAAGTAAGTATATCGTATAAAACATTTTTTACCGTCAAATGGATTTTTTAATAAGTACAAACATGTTCTTCTTTTCCAACCATGACGATAATGATGATGACGATGGAGAAAGCAACGAACGGGAGAAAGTTGAGTTGGCTAACGTGCCGGCGGATTATTTTTTTAAACACAGTCCAATTGAAAATTTATAATGGTTTTGTTTTTTTGTTTGTAAACAAAATTACACAAAGAAGGATAGTCAGGTTTTTGGCCCGGTTGTTTAGTCGTGCAATATGAATAATTTGTATTTCTCAGTGATAATTAGAGCGTCCCTTTTGATTTAATCCAGCGTAACTATACTTTTTTGTACTCCGTGGGAGCGCCAAGTTAAACTCAGGTGTCGTCGGACCTTAAAGCCTGGTAGTGTGCTACCTGGAAATCATAGAGAGGTGGGAAAAAAAAGGAAAAAACTGGAGCCTTGTGTTGTTGCTTTTTTAACCCATGTAAATCTGGGCTTTTTTCTCTTCATCTTATCAAACACATAATAACTTGTCATGTATTATTTAACTTACGTATTTGTAGCCTTCTTACTTAGCACACTCCTACATTGATTAAAAGTACCTTATATAAATTAGGTTTTATCCTATGCAAGTTTTTTTTAGTTAGTCTCATCATTTCTCAAGACTAGAAATTTCTCGGGTTTTTGTTAAATTACAGAGTGATTGACTATATTGTTTATATGATTTTTGTTTAGCCTGTTTAACTACCCAATTTTTTTTTAATTTAACAAGTTTCTGGTTAATTTTTTTTTTGTTTAAAATATGCACCCTTAAATACGTTTTTTTCTCATCTCGATCTCGCTCATAATTCTCGCATTCATGAGGAATCTGACTCTGCGGTAAAAGTATGTAATTATTAGTATAGTTATATAGGTATATGTATATGTACACACAGTCTAAAAATCCAATTTTTCATCTCTGTCCTAAACTTATTTTCCTTTTCTCTATATATCCAACAATTATTTAAAAAGTATTTTTAACGCGTTTTTGTTATGCTCATGCATGCATGTCCAATCGGAATGTTGGTGAAAGAAAGGGGATCATATGATGATAGGATGAAAATACACTTTCTCGCCGCTCACTTTTGCACTTACCTACAATATATTTACAAGCGAGCTTTACCTGGAAAACAGGACATGTTTTTCTCCTACATGTATCATCTTAATTATGTTTTTACACACATTATTATATAAGATTATTTGTTTAAATGTATACCTGGCTGGGCTAGTTTTGAAAAACTGTCAGTTTAACAGTGATGTGGTCCTTAAGTGCTAGTCAACGTATACGTTAAGTTTCTCAAGCTGCTTGTTCAATAATGACCTGGATGATTTTATCTCAATTTTTTGTTCACTTATTGATACGCGCAAAATCGGTAGCAGTTGATGTATTATGGTTTGATTGATGTACAAAAAATGACTTGGTTTTGTATCTTCTAGCTAGAGTTTAGTTTTTTAAAGCTAGATACCTATATACCTACCTATATATATATATATTATATATATTTTAACACGATATATAAACTTCTTTTTTTGTCAGACATTTAACTTGGGAAATATTTCTATGGGATCACTGCTTGCTTGATGCTCTCTTTGAAAAACCGGAGGAGGAATGGGGTTAAAAACGATGCGCAATGTTATGAATGAGTTTGATTTGGAACAAGAAACATATTTTCCCCTGCTGATAAATATATACTTAATTATGATGACATGGTTGTCTTACTTGATTACAAAGTTTACACTTAAATAGATATTTAAGTTAAATATTATAAATCCATAATATGTTTTTGCTAAAATGAAATATAGACAAGGGGGAGAATACATAAATATGCCCACTACTCACACACACACACACGCACGCACGCACACACTGGAATGACAAGTGACACGGAAATAAAGCTGTGTGGTGAGTTCCAGGTTGGAGCTTGGAGCCCGGCGAGGAAACGATATATATATCGACGGGAAATGCACATCAGGCACATCCGTCGTCGTCCCCGCCGCCGCCCTCTCTGCCTATAAATTTGATTAGAGTGAAAAACACACAGAGTTGTGAACATCCAACACATTTCCTCATCACTCACAACAACGGGAACAACAACCAGAACATTTTATTTCATCCTAAAAACCTATAGATATACTATATGTTATGGTCTGTGTTACGGAGGTTATGGCATGTTCAAATTTTTCTTCTTCCCAACTCCACAATTTTCGGAGGAGAGGATGATCCATATTAATTTTGTTTTTGCGCTTGTTATCTCCTCCTCCTCCTCCACTTGGGTTCATCCATGGTGAAGTGATTAGTGGAGGTTGCTTGCCCGCTTGAATCTGTGTATGGTGTGGGGAGAGAGCGAGGGAGGGAGGGAGGGAGTGTGGACAGTCGACCCAAAATTTGGAGAGAATTAGTTAGTTCGTTTATAAAGGGGGAAAGTTTGTTTTGGGAGTTTTGAGTCTTTTGTGCGATGGGATTGTATAGGGAGACTGGAGAAGAAGAAAAATATATGGGGACAGATTAGATTGTTGTGGAGATGTGAGTAGTATATAAGTTGAGTTGGTGGCGGTGGGGGGGGGGGGCGAGGTGAAATAAGAAAAGCGTCTTTTGCTTGTCACTTTTGTAATTTATGAATATTCCCACAAATACACAACTCCAGACACAAAACAACACAGCGACGCGACACAAGACGAAGAAAAACTCTCTCTTGCAGAGAGTGGAGGTGGTGGTGGTGGTGGTGGTGGTAGTGGTGGAGTGGGGACTCGACTGGGAGTGGAGAGGAGTGTATTATGCGTTGTTTCTGTTTCATCACGGAGGTAAATTAATAAGGTAAGTTTTAATTAGATTTCTGTCCCTTCTGCACTCTCGTCCTCGTATCCCTCGTCTGGACTCTCGTTTACTTGGGTTGTGAGTTGGCGTTGAAGTCGGACATTGCTCGATGCGACAGGCTTATTACTTTGAGTGGCGGAATTGGCTGTACCTTGTTTCCCGTTATTGCTGCCACAGCTACTGCCCTGGGACTGCTGCTGCTGCTGCTCCGAGGAGTGCTCCCCGCTCCCCGAGTTTGTGCTCTGGTGCTGTTGTTGCTGCTGCTGCTGGGCGTTGAGGGGGTGCTCCTCCGGAGAGAGGGGACTGCTACCTGTCTGTGTCGGAACTGAGTTCATTTGAGAGACAATTATGGAGGGAGAGCTGGGCGACATGGGGAGCCCAACCTCGGACTTTTCCTCGTTCTCGTTTCCCTCTAGGATGGGGGTGCAGGAGCAGTTAATTGGGACTGGTGGGGGCAGCCCTCCAGCGTCAATGTAGCCGCCCATCGCTACCGTATACTCCTCCCCGCCGGGGGAACTGAACGTCGTGACGTAAGCACCTGGAGGGAGGATATAAGCCGGGAAGAAGTCATTGGGATTGCCGTGGTGTCCTCCGCCGTGGAATACAACTTGCTGAGGAACTGGACCATATGTATACGTTGGCTGGGGGGACTGCTGTGGCTGCTGCGGGTTGATATACTCTTTGGGGTACTTGGCGAGGTCGTAGTTGGTTGGGAGAGTGGTCGAGTTGGCGTTGCTCTGGGAGGCGGAGGGAAAGGAGGGCGAGCGCCTCACGAGAGTGGCCACGCTGAGCCCCTTTGGAAGTCCGTAGTCTGCGGGGAACGCAGGGAACTGTGGAGGTTCCAACACAATGGCACTTGGGCTTACGGATAAGTTAGTTGCTGAGGAGGCGCTTACACAATGCCCCAAGGTAGCGTAGTGAGGGGGTTGCTGGGGAGCACTAAGATATCCGAGGGCAGTCGACGAGGTGGGGAGGGGACTCTGGTCGTTGGGTGGGAGTCCGGCCACCATGACCGAGTCCACTGCCCCGTTCACATTGGAGGTGGAGCAGTAGACAGTACCGTTGTTGAAGTGCGCGTGGGAGAAGGACGTCTCGAGCCCGTCCCCCTCCACCCGCTTCACCCCCTCGATGAGGTCGGGATTGGAGTCACCGAGTCCAAGCTCGGAACTTGTGCTCAGCAGAAAGACTGAACCGTTCGACTTGGTGTGCGTGGTAAGCGTACTCGTCTCGGACAGGTGTCTGTCCAGCTTCCCCCCGCACACGCCCCCCAGCCCGCTGACCACACTGTTCATGGTCCCCTCCTTCCCGTCCAGCCCCTTCAGTCCTTTGCCACCACCACCCTTGCCCTTCCCTTTGTTACTGTTATTATCACCATCTCCTTTAGCACGTCTACTAGTTCCGCTGGGACTCTGGGAATGGGATCGCCTCCGCTTGCCGAACCCACACAGTCGTGAACACTTACAGATCAGAAAGAAGAAACAAACGAGGAGGATCACAAGCACTATCACTGCTAACGTACTTATTATAATTATCATGAGATTCGGGTAGTTGGACACAAACGACGGGATACTGCCTAGGTCAGTCGGAAGCTCTGACTCGTACTTTGTCAGAACGCGGAGCGTAAAGTTGGCCATTGACACTCCTGCCGGGTTGCGTGCCACGCACACAAACGTCCCATTCTCATCTGCTGTCGCATTTAAAATTAATAGCTCACTCTTCTTCTCTACCCCATTACTCCCAACACCACCACCACCAGTCATCATCATCATCCCCAGGGAGGGGCTCACTGATGATGACGACGACGACGATGATGATGATGATGGCGATGATGATGATGACGACGATGACGACGAGGACATGCTCCTACCATTATTATTACTATTACTACTAACGCTGCTGCTGCTGCTGCTGCTGCTGCTGCTGCTACTACTACTAGTCCCTCCGCCCAGGAACGGCTGCTGATGAGGGGGAAGGGGAGGGGGGCCCGTGTTGGACAGGGTGAAGCCACCCGATGATGGCCCGCTGCTCGTATCCACCAACATGTTCAGAGAGCTGTTCGACACCGGCTGACCATTAAACCACCACTCCACCGAAGACTCGGGAATCGATGATACTTTACACAGCAATGATACATTTTTCCCCTCACCTGCAAGAAAAAGGAAAAAAGCAATAATAAAGATGAGTTTTTCCACATTTCCCCCTCTTTTCTCTTTGAGAATATTGCAATTGCCACCGAGGTGGACTACTTTAGCTGGAAATGTGCCACTTAAGCGAGTACTACTACTAATACTACTACAGAGACTTTTAGTGGAGGATCGAGGACGGCTACTCGGGGTTTCGTTTCGTTTTTCGTTTGTCGGCCAATGGTAAACTCCGGTGTGTAGTCATAATAATCAGGATGATTACCGTTATTATCATTTCATGACTCTGTTTCACCGAGCCATACAGGTCGTTCCAGTCAGACTAAACGACCAATAAGGAAGTTCATTTTCATCTCGGTGAGGAACTCATAACTAAAAAGAGCTGCGATATGAATTAAGATATTAAGATGTCTCCCCTACCGCCAGGAAACAATGGGCCATTTTGGCTCAAGCAAAAACCCATTTTTCACTGAAAATTGTTGCAGTTTTTCCGCCGCTTCGCTTTTTCATTTCGTTCTCGCAAGTGAACATGGCGGCGATGATGATATGGGGCTCATGGCTGAGCGAGGCACGAAACATCATCATATTATATATATATATATATTTATATATTGTTCAGTGTTGGCGGGGAGGAATCCTATTTCTATCATAAAATAATAATAATATTACTATATTTGTTAAAACTCTAGTATAATCTGCTCCCTCGGAGGTACGCTCCTCTCCTCAACAATGATTTCTATTCCAGGAAAAAAAGGTGGCAAGAGCCAAGAAGAGGGGAAAAACCCTACATCCGTCTCTCCCTCCCTCCCTCCGACTTGCGGATGCGGATGAGACGGGGGGGGGGGAACTGTGTGTTATTACAACTAGGAGGAAAAAATCGCGGCGACTCCGGCTCCACCCACACTAACAACTTTTTTGCCTCTTCTGACGACGACGAGCCCAGCTTGTGTAATAAAGTTTATTTTTCAACTTGTCATCATCAAACATCATCATGTAGAAGGACGTGGAAGAATAAAAAATCCCATGAAAATCTGGACATTGCGTGGAATTTGCCAAAAGAGAGCACTTGAGAGTAAAAGCAGGCGGAAATTACTTGCATCTCGTAATCAACTCGCTCTCCCACGGCCAACACTCTCCTAACATCATGATGACAGAGTAATTTAAAGGGTTTTTATATTCAAAAAAAGTTATCTTAAAAAACGGTGGTGGTGGTGATGGTAGAGGTGGTGGGCTTGGTTTTCAGGTTTCCACCCATTTCTTCTTCTCAAAAGGTGGCCACATATACTTGTATAATATATAACCATTGTCAGTGTCTCCTTTCATTTCGATTCCCTCACAGAGTTCAAAGGAGTCGTGGAAACAGGTGGGGAATCCCAGAGAAGGAAGCAAACAACTCAGAATTAGCTGTCAATAAGTGACATGTTGGAAAACCCAGTTTGAAACTGTGGGAAGACAAGACATGAATAATTTTTTTTTCCTCTCTCTCTCTCTCTCTCTCTCTCTTGAGCTGGGGTAACCGGGATTTAATAATAATCTATCCCAAAAGCATATTTTGAGTGAATGATAAAACGAAAAATTCTCCCACTTCTCCAATGGGGCCCGGCTCCAACTCACTCAGTTGAGCCTGTATAATTAGAGTTTCATTCAGACACCTCTTCTTCTTTTCCCTCAACCTCGGAGGTAACAACAGGGTTTCCCTTCTTCTTTTTGAATTGAGTGATCCCTTTCTCATTCCACAATACTTTTCCCCCTTTTTGCCTTGTGAAGTTTGAAGCGAGCCCTTATTTAAAAACTCGTGTAGGTGATATGTGCTCCTCTCGTCCTTCAGATCCGACAGAAAAAGTTGGTCTTAAGAGAAAGTTTCGCTCCTTCGTTCGTTTCGTTGGTGAGTTACGCAAAAGGGAAATTCCCCGACAGTTCCGTGAAACGGAAACTACTTTGAGAACTAGGAGAACAGGACACGCCAAGACTAAAAGGCCACCGGAAATTGTGCGTTGTGATTCTATTCCCTTTTCCAAGTTGTCAAAGTGCAATCCCGATCCTCCTCTCTGCTCTCAGCTCTCCCCTGCTACTATACGTATACCCCACCCCACCAAAAAGGGATAACTCTTCCACTCAATTTGAGGTGATGGTGGGGATGGGATGTTGTTACGGAGGGAAAAAAACCCAGGGAAATGCTTGCCTCCAATACCCGCCACACACTTTTGCGATATTTGATTGGATGAATGAATAATAAAAAAAACGGGGAAAATCCCTTATTTTTTTTTCTTTTGTGATCAGATTGCACAGCCTGTGGTAAAAGAAATGGGAGAGAAAATGAAGTTTAAAGAAAAAAGGATTTTATTTTCTCACGCGGCGCTAAAATGTAT
>JAANSN010003961.1:0-16604 GCA_036850665.1 Dicranocentrus wangi | reverse complement strand
ATATAAGATTATTTTGTATTCAAAAGACGGGATTGCGTGCCAATTATAAACTAAGGCATCGGGCCCGAAACACTAACATTATGTATAAAATAGCAAGTTTGCTTCCTCTTCACACTTTATAGTGTGTTGATCTTCAAATTCGAGTTAATCGGTTGAAATGTTATTCACTTTAAATGTAGTTCAATTTTTACCAATGGCCTAACTTTCGACCTAACCTAATCAACCAATGTCATATAAATCTTTTTTTCGAAAAGTGTATTTGCTTGATTTTGACAAAGCTACCTATATCGAAAAATTAACAAACGTCCCCCAGCTAACAATTTCATTTTGATAGTTAAAAATAACGCCAGTTTTGGAAATTGATTTTAATTAAAAATTCTGCTTGCGTGTAATTGCAAAAATAAATAGGTAATGATATAATTTTTACGTAGTTTTTAGTGGATAATATTTTTTGCCAAGGCTATCAGAGGGCCGGGAAATTGATGCGGGGAACGGGGCCGGGACAGCTCACGTTTAGGCACTGGTCAGTGGTCAGCCAGTTTGCTGAGATTGGTCATACCACGACTTGCATGGTGAGGTTGAGGTATGACTTACTTGTCATGAATGACGGTCGTCGAATCCATCGTTTTCATAAGGATAAGGATTATTACTCCGAGTCGCAGTTTTTTTGCTAAAGCTTTGTCAATTATGCTTAGCTCTGGTTTTTGGAACAGAGTGATTCAAACGGGAGGAATTCTTGTAAAACCCCAAACTGATAATATAGTCAATGAACTTAATATGACATGGGCGCAGTATTGTAACTTGCAAAAAATACGCCAGCAGCCTTTTACCAAACTTGACTAGGTACGTATATCACAAATTATTTTTTTGGGATCCGTATCGTGAAAATTCCCTCGTTCTTGTTACACTCGCTGTGTGCCGTGCTGGTGAATATATGTATATGCTCCACTTTATGAGCCTTAGCATTGCTTGCTGCTTCCATAATGTATCATGGGATACGCATTGCATTGCACCCCGTCCTGTTACACTCTCACCTGGGTCTCATTTTTTTCAAAGATTTCAAAGTTTCAAAGATCCACAAAATATGGTCAGATAGTGCAATTTAAATGAAGGTTTGATGTGCAAAAATGGAATAAATAGCATAAACCAGGTTAAAAACCAGAAGCATACGTTTTTATAACATGCAAGGATTTTGTAAACAAATGGCGATTATGATAAAAAAAATTGAACAGTTGGTAAACTTGATGTGGAACAAAAAGTAGCTTGGAATTTATTAATTTATTAAAGTGGAACGGAGCTCTATACGCTATCGTCGCGCCTGTAACGCGGGATTTAAGTACTAGAAAAAGTTGTGGCTGACCGGCTAGATGGTAATTTTTTTTACCCATCTCGCCGACTTTTTTAATCCTTCACTTAAGTCCACTTGCAAAACTATTCACCCATGGTTATCAGATTAGTTATTTTTTGGTGACATTTTTGTAGCATGTAAGATTATTTTGGGTGTCAGACTTTGTTGTGTACAGTGTCACAGCTTTCGTCGTCGGAAGGACAGTTGGCGTTCAAAGCCTTCATTTCCTGCTTTCCTTCTTCTTCTTCCTCTTTTCTGGGCCACCATATTCCAGTAAATTCAATAAGCCACAGTTTCAGCCTTGGCACGAGAACATCTTTGACAATGAATCCTCCAATTAGCGTAACTGCAGGTACGAGTAACCCTGTTATCATCCATGACCTGATTTTACTCCACAAAGTTGGTTTGGGGATTTTGGTGAAGGAGGAGGCCGCACTGGTTCCGCCGGCGTCAACTACGAGTTTTCGAGACTCTCTCCGTATTTCGGACCGAGGTGAAGTTTCCGACGACAAGGCGGTTGACTTTGGAGTTACTACGTGAGCGTCATCCACCTTCTTCGCCTTCGGTTCTAAGATATACATTGACTTGAGCTGTGGTTCTGATTTGGTGACATTATTATTATTATTGTTCGCAGAAGTAGGCTTGCTGCCCAACCGGACAAGTTTGCTGAAAGAAGTTTCTGATGACTTTCCAACAACTACTGTCCCTGCTTCAGCTAATAGGATTATTGCGACTAGCAAAGCACTACTAAAGCCTAGTCGACATTGGATTTTCCAATTTGAGAGAATCTTGAAAATATATTTTTTAGAATACTTATTTAAATAATCAAATTCAATGTTTTGTAAAACTAACATTTAGATTTAGGATACTTTCGCCGGGATTTACCTGCGTTTCCATTTGTACGTTTATTTTTATTCAATGATTTGTACAAAACTAAAATAAAAAATGAACTCAGACAATGTTAACATGCCTCAAAATACTCGCAGACCACCAGTGTCCATTTTATAAATACTAAAACGCCAATCCTCACAGCGATAATTCCTAAGGCATATTATATGATTTGTAATTTGTTTCTAATCAGAAATCGCGGTATGATATGATATTTTAATCAAATACCCATTATCTTTATGGCTCCTAAGGTTTTAGCGAATTAAATCATTTCACCAAACTGAGGACCCGCAAGCTAATAAAAATGTGATGATAAGTAAGATCAAGTAGGGATTAAGGCATTATTTCAATATTTTTTTTTATCATAGTAGACCTATTGCAGAACCAGAACCAGACAATACCCAAATTAAGTGCAGGAAAAATTATCAAAATTCATGATTTAATTCACTACATAAGTAAAATATACATTTGTTTAGCAGTCATTCCGTCAGCGTTCCCACATAATTTAACTAAAATTTGTATAGCAATAAGAATGGAGAAATTTTGGTTGTTGGTTATTACAACTTTGGTCCATCAAAGTATTATAGGGGCAGAGGGTAAGTAAGTAAACCGAAAAAAATATTCGGATAATGAACGGCGGCTAAAATTATTAATAATTTGCTTTCTCTGTTTTATTGCAGGCTTCCACTGTTACACCTGCCATTATTCAGTTGGGCCAGAAAAGAGAGAGGAACTGCCGAGGGACGCGACCTGCAGGGATGGGGCCCAGCCGAAGCAATCCTTGCTTCAGGACTGCAGGAAAATTGAGGAGAATCACGCCGCTGGTCACTGCAAACTGTCTAATACTACGGACGACTTTGGCCAACGCAGTATAATATCTCTACCAATAAACAAAAAATCCTTTAAATTCAATTTTTTCCCTTCAAACATTTATAAATTCTTTCTGCAGACTTGGCAAATAAAAATGATTCCGATCCGGAGCCAATAATCTATGGATGCATGACGCTTCACGGCTTTGAGTCAAAGAGCAGCAACAATATATGGTCGGAGCGAGGCTGCGTCATTCTCCGAGGAGTAGAGATCGAGCAGGAAGCTGATAGTTGCGGGACTTATCCTGTGGCCAAATGGAGAGGGGATTCAAGCTCCAGTACGTGGGCTACATGCGTGTCCTTAAAGGGTCTTGGCCTTGATGACAGGGATTCCATTACAGCATGCTACTACACTAAAGATCAGGGATCAACTGGAGATACAAGTAATGCAAATTCTTCGCGATTCGACAATTATTGCTTATTCTCACTAGTGGCTAATTTTTGTTTGACTTTGATCATGGTTTCAATTCAGATTGTACGCTAGGATTAAACATATTTAGTTTTGCAATGCTTTTTTAATAACTCAAATGAAATTAAAATAAGCAAATAAATAAATATTATATTTGTTGTGATAATTTTGCTACTACTATTATTGTGTTTTGCCTGTTATTTGTTAAACGGTTAGTTTAATTTGGTAAAAGCTTTGTTCAATTGTTGAGCTCCGCGACTCGGGCTTGTTGGAAAGATTACTGCGACTAGAACTGCAAATATCAAATAAACTATGGAGTAAGAGAGGGCATAGGTTGCAAGGGATGATACAAGCAGGACTAGGGCTGCACAGGATATGGCACCAAAAGCAGCTACGCTCACGTTCTCCAATACCCAATCCAAACCGTACGTGATGAGTCCCAGGAACAGCATGGCAGTCAGGAGTAGGCTCGCGATTTTGTTCACTAAAAAGGACAGCCATACAATACATAATATTATTTAATTAACTACTTATCGTGGGCAACTATTTTTTTTAAATACTTATTTAAAAAGCTTACTAGTTAGTTGGGCTGGTACTATTAAGGAAGGTTTCCACCTAATTCGGCAAACTAGCAATCTCAACAAATCTGGGATCTAGATTTCGGATTTATAGTTTTCCGTTGACTAATTTACTAGTGTGCTACTGGTCAGGGGTCAGACAGTTGTTAAGGGAAAATACAAATAAACTATACGGCTGCAAAACTCAATAAAGTCGGATTTCGCCTTTTGTTAGGTCGTAGGACTATGGCATGATACTCGTGACGTAGGCAAGAAGGCTGGCATTTGCTTTTATCACCGTTTATTTATAAATGGCTTAGCCGAGCAATTGCTGGCTGATTAAGTTGATGTGACCGTGCGATAGAAATTACAAGCAGGGCTAGCATAATAATGCAGACAATTAACCCGTGGGTGCCGGGCACGTTTATAACACTTTTATGACGATATTCTAATCTGGAAATTTCAGATTATCATCAGAGAAGCATCAAAAGCACAATTTTGGTATGCAAAGCAAAAATGTAAGTATTTTATGGCTTTCAATTTTTAATACACTTTAGCAATAAATAAGTATGTGCGATTATTTTCCCTCGAAATCTCTGTTCTGGCACTT
The DNA here is from genome assembly GCA_036850665.1 of Dicranocentrus wangi. Taxonomy (NCBI): domain Eukaryota; kingdom Metazoa; phylum Arthropoda; class Collembola; order Entomobryomorpha; family Entomobryidae; genus Dicranocentrus; species Dicranocentrus wangi. The sequence continues at coordinate 11,923 of JAANSN010003961.1, read as the reverse complement.
TCGATGCGTGATATGGTCAGCAGGGCAAACTTGAAAATTTGTAAATAATGCTGTAGTTGCAAATGTAAAAACACAGGCAGTAGCTGAACGTTTCTCAATACGCAATTCATAATAAAAGTTAATGTATAATAACTGAAAGTAGAGCAGAGCAAGGTTGCATTTTTGCACAATTACAAGGACATTATTATTTTAGAGTAATGTCCCTCATAGTCGGGCTTCCCTGTGTAAATTTCTGCTTCTTCATTCATATTTACTCATATAATAATCAAATGTGATACTTTCCCGCATTCGGTTAACAACCCATCGTCGCAAAGAACATACTTTATTTAATTATCTATCTATCTATCTATACGCGACGCCATATGACTACATATCCTATCCTAAAGATAATACACGACGACACAAGCAGGAGTAGGGCTGGACTTATATTAGACAATACTTTAATTATTATCAAGAATGTGACACGAGAAACAGCGAGGATTGCGGTCACCACAACCCATTCCAAACCATAGTAGTTAATTAGCAAAGCCAGCAACAGAATGGTAGTGCTGAGGATTAGGGCAACTCCGACGATTCCCTTCACTATAAAGAACGCAAAACAATATACATTTGACGGATTGTCAATGTTTTTTTTAAATTAAAACGAAGTACAAAAGTAAAAATAAAATAAAGTTATTTTTCTAGCTTACTTGTTAAATGGACTGGATGTAACTGGCAACTGGAGGTACATAAATTTTACAGTTGTCAAAAAAGTATATTTAAGTTAAATGCAGCAGCAGCTAGACCAACTTGAGAAAATCCAGGCGACTTGTTCGATTGTCAGGACTATACAAAGTTAAACCTAGGCGTTTGTACCGTAGGTAAGTATTTATGCATAAGTGCTATGCGTAAATGAGAGGTGTTGGTTGACACAGGTTTGGTAGAGAGTAAAGTAAAGTAGAGTAGAGTAAAGAGTGTGTTTATTCATCATTCGTGTGTTTTATATAGACATTCATCCTAACGTAAATTAGTCGTGAATCCGGGATATCAATAACTACACTGATTCACCTGGCTAATTCATATATGTGAATCATATGTCCGGCTCACGTTGCTCACTCACCTTTGGATACTTCTGTCCTTTGAGTCACTATCTTTGTTTCAAAATTTTCAACCTGTCTCAACTCTTCCCGACTCCACGACGCCTACCAAACATTGGATTGCTTTCCTGGACTGGACTCTGGACTACATGATCCTACTTTATAATTTACTATAATTTCGTTTAACTAAAATAACATTATCTGCCGTGCATCCATTTAGCCTGTAGCGTAATTTACCGTGTATACCTAGGTTCATGTATAAAGAGTTTAACTATAATATCATGGAATTCCTGACGTAAATTAACACTTGTGGTTTTTATCACCGTTTTTATCAATGGTTTAGTAATCGAATTATGGCTGATGATGATGATTAAGTCAAAAAGCACCCATAAAGTTGCACAAGCGTCATTCGTATAATACAAAAAAAGATTAAGTTAATCTGATTAACCCATGGTTATATTATATTATATTCATTTAGTTGACCCCTGATACATTCTGATAAAAATAATTAAGAATCTGACCAAACTGGGCGGACAGGAATATTTATGGAAAAAAAGCATAAGCAGGAAGCAGAAACTTTGAAACCTTTTTTTAAAAAAAACTTTTAAAACATGTGAATTTTTCTTTTTGGTGTACCAATTAGCCCATCATCAAGCACGAGCAGTCCCTAAAACATTATTTTAAAAAAAAGTGTTGTAAGACAATTGCATTGATACTGTTGTTGTCTTATGAAAAGAACAGTAACAAAACAAAGTTAGGTATAATATTACCATAAACGAAAGAAACAAGGCCGCCGCCGAGAAAAAGTGCCAGATGTCATGGTTGTCAAAAAATGTTGGAGTGCCGGAAAACGGCCAGTTGAAGCACTCCCTATTTTTTTCTCGAGACTGAGAGGGGGACAGGCTCCATTCCGCCGAGGCGTTAACAAAATTGCTTAATGCGACACCCCAACAAACAAAGCTCAGTCCAAAAATCAGGGATGGGACTAGCCACGCCCTTTTTCTGAATTCCCCATGCAAACCCTAATTACAAAATTCAGATACAAAAAATTTAAAAAATGTAAGTATTTTACGAGGTAATTTTTCACGAGCTATTATTAAGCACATTATCTAAATTACTTTTAGTGCCAAGTAATGTCCAAGGAGAACTGCCACGTTTCCAATGAGCAGGTACAACAGGTAGTTGAGGAATCCCTTGGATTCTACTTCGCAAACCACAAAAATAGCGATACAAGTGAGGAAGGAGGTCACAGGGAGGATGGCCCTTTGCCACGGAACTTGTCGGATAACTTGACGATGCTCTGAAAAACGCAGAATCTTCCACACTGTACCAAGCCACTTTTCTTGGGTCTCTTTGTTGTTTCCTGTAAGGATAATAAAGCAAATGAGAAGTGGGTTGAATTACGGATGTGTACATACATTCATAGTAGTACTATCGTATTTTAGTATCAAATCCAAGATAAGTACCTGTGTTAACAAATCCGGCCACGTAGTAGTTCACAGATAGACAAAACAGGGCAGGGAATAGGATTGCTTGAAACAGCCAAACAAATTTAACCCAAGGGAATACCGCTTCGATGATGTTCCCCAGGACGGGAATGGCAAGGAAAAAGACGAGAATGAGAAAGGCGTCAGCGCTGTCTTTTTTTAAATTAAAATACAATTTCTGAATATATAGTAAAGAAAGATATTACTGATTGTATTATAAAGAGAGCGTCTTAATTCGTTTTTCTCAACTTACGCTCCAAACAATGCGGGATGGCGACGGTGATGCAAGTCCACCATTATCAGGATGGCAATGATGTACATAAAGCATGTGTCTATAATTTTGAATAAAAGGCCAAAGATTTTAGCATTACGGCTGTAAGTAAGCAGTTTCCAAATTTTTGCATAATAATATAAGTATTTTGAGTTACCAAATTGAAATGTAGAATAGTTGGGACACATGTGGTAACTCGCGCTGAGGATCCCTTCAACAATTAGGGCCACCCCGAGGGCTTTAGATACCCCGTCCGATCTGTTAATCCCGTTTCCTGGCTTGGCAAAATTGTAAAATGTTGTCTCCCTAAAGCGAATAATAAGGATGTACAGGGCCCCCAATAGGACGTACGACGCATTGGAGTAGAAATGATTGAAATCCATAAAAGGTCCAAGTTTGTTGGCGCACCGGAAATTGTAGTAGCAAATGTCGGAATCCCCGGTCCGTCTCGACACCTGAAGAAGCGATTGAGAAACATATTTGATGGATACAGCTCATACATATAATGTGCACAATTAGCTAATTTGGGTTATCAACGTGTTCTGCTTTTTTTTTCTTTACCAAATAGTAATACACCGTAAATTGCACAACAGGGACGACATAGTAGGAGGCCACAATCCAGCTCAATTTGCTATGCCCCCGGAAGGAGCCTTTGACGTTGGAGCTCGTGTAAATGGGCACTCCCATTGTCTTTGGCGCTGTAACAGAACAACTACTTTGCCCATATCCACACTCATCATCATCATCATCATCATGATCCGACTCGTCACGGGAGGATCCGTAATGATTAATACTACTACCAAGGAGTCCCACTCTTTCGTCATCAGTTTCCTGACCATGGTGCCCATTATTATACTCATTTGCGTTATCACGACGCCCATTCTCATTCTCAGGACATGTGTTATGATTTGGGTCCAACTGCAACTCCTCCTCAGATCCGTTTCTGTTGTTGAGCTTGCTGTGTGGGGAGATAATATTCGTGGACTCACCAGGATTTCCATATATTATCAATGATAATCTTTTTATGAGACTGAAATTATCGTGGTTGCAAAACGTAGCATGGATATTAATTACTTTACTTGATCATATAATTTTTCTGCATGAAAAAGGCTGCCGCTGCAACACCCGTTGTAAAAATTAGTGGGATGATCAGATTAGCGAAAATTGGTCCAGCGGAGAAATTTCTGAATCCTTTAATGTCAACCCTAATGTTGGGCTGGGCCGTGCCCATCAAAATACTTTTACTCTTTCTGTTGACTCCTGTTGAGCTAGCCACCGCCGCCGTTGCCGGTCGGTTAAAGGAAAACGGGATTGCGAAAGGATTACCGTCGAGACAAGCCTTATCATCGCTATTTGCCACAATCACCAGCACAAATCCAGCCGAGCGAGAGGGCGACTTCTTCAATAAACAATGAAATAAAATGAAAAAAAAAACAATGGGCAGTAATTGTAATTGAAGTGATTTGATGATTACCCCAACTATTAGCAAACCGGAGGATTGCAATGTTATCCACCGACCTTCATAATCCACATTCTCCTCCAAGTCAAATATGGGGCACTGCAAATTAAAAGATTATGTGATATGATTAGATAGAACTAGTGGAGTGCTGTTAGAAGAATTGTTTAATTTCTTTAAGTTACACTTGGTGTTTGGATGGAGGCCGTTAGGCAGTAGCTGGTTTCAGTCTGAGAAATCAGAATTTTAACAAAATCCTCGTCCTCTTTGAAGGAGTATTTTCGGAATGCGGGGCTACTCGGAGATACCGTCAAATTTGTAGTATCCCTGCGTGGAGTGAAATTGAAATGCAAACAAACAAAACGGGATTACTGAACGAACGTTAAAGCGTTGTAAAAAGAAACCTGATTCCAAGCCTTCATGAACTTACGACAGTATAAAATCCTCCGTTTTGGTAATCCCAAGACTGTACTTCACTTCCGTGGGACTTCCGCTGGTGACCGTGACGGTGAAAGCGGACCTATCCTCCTGCATGGGTCCAACCCCATTTCCGAGGAGGCACAGCGTCCGTTCCGATCGTTGGAAGAGGGATGTTGTACCATTATTATGTCCATCTCTTTTCCGATACATAAAGGGCAACTCAAACGAGGACAAAAGGATCTTTGGCTCGATCACGTTGACATAAATGGGGTAGTCCAAAGTGGCGTCATCATGGGTTTCCACCGAAAGTCGAATGTGAGTTGACTATACATACAAAATTATCCACAGCCAATAAAAAATATCCATTCCATCAGTAACACAATGTATTTTGGAGGCTCATCTTCAATTGTGCTTTGCTTCACCTGAGTCACGCTCTCCACAAAAGAGTACACTCGCCCTTGACTGCTGCTAACAATCCAGGAATCACTCATGTCACAACTATTTTCAGTTATGTTAGCAAAGGGGTTTGCAAAAACTGCGGGCTCCATTGCAAAATGAATTAGTGCTATCATGTTTAGCAGTAGTGATCCAAGTTCAAGTTTAAGATTCATGTTGACATATATTATTTTTTTGAAGGCTTACAAACAAGTTGAGAAACATGTCAGGCATGGAGGGTCAATTCAAATGAAGACTGAGTAAAAAAACCACAGAGCAAACCATTTAGATATATTTTTATTGCGAGCAAGTGAAGATAATGATAACAACAAATTTCGTCGGTGAGATTAAAGGAAAACGTGAAAGGAATTTGTTAATTTTATTAAAGGGAAAATCCTCTAAGCTCTCGCCGCCGCATCGTTGTGGGGTATCAAATCAGTAAAGCTGTATTACAGGATTATTTTTTTTTTGGTTTTAAACTCGCCATCTTAATACAGTACCAAAATTTCATTTCACGTTAATCCTGTAACATGTAAGCCCACAGACCGGAGTGGTTTTTTTTATTTTGCGACCCTTGTGGCACTCAATTGTTTTGCGTGGCTGGCTTAAAAATAAAAACTAATCTGCACCGCATCAAAACAATTTATGGAAGGTTTATACCATTGCAAAATTGATAACTCAAATCATTTAATTAGCTCTAAATTTTCTTTGTGGGCGGTTTAGTCTTCAGAATTTATTTCTTGCCCTACGTTGCTTACCTTTGCTTAGTGCACCGCCGCTAGAGTTTTCAGAAGGAATGATTTTCAAGATCTCCACCTCCTGCCTGGTCTTCTCGTTGAGCCCTGCCTCATATTTTCTCTAGTTTCTCCACACTTAGAACCCCACTTTCACCTTTGGGAGGAAAACATCTTTCACAATTAGTCGTCGAATTATTTAGTATGGCTGTAGATGTAGGTAAGCCAGTTGCATATATCAGGATTTCGTCCCACAGCGTTGTTGGCTTCGGGATTTTAGTGAAGGAGGAGGCCGCACTTGTGCCGCCAGTGTCTGCAGTTTCTGAGATTCGCTTCCTTAGGCGGATTTGCTGAGGTAAGTTAGGCAACTTTGAGGTAATCTGTACGTCACGTCATCTGCTTTCACCTCTAAAAATTTTGATGAGCCGTGAGTAGCCGCAGGGATGTCTCCTCTCCTGATTTGTGCTGTGTGACTTTTATGACATTTACAATATCACCGTTTAAAATGTTCCGAACTGTAGAATGAGACAGGGAGGCCAGGGGTTCTAGTTCTGGGGATAGGAACCGAGAGTAGTTTGAGGAGGATTGTAAGAAAATTATCATTATTTTTAATAATCCCCATGCATATCTTGTTATTTCTTGCTTATTCATAATTAGTCGATGCGATTTGGTTTCCCACCACTCACACATTGTAGCAGTATTATTGCATTGCAACTCTCGGCTTTAGAAAAAAAATGCAATTTAATGCCTGATGATGACTTTGATCTCGGCACACCGCCCTACCTGTCACATTGTATTGTATTGTAACTACGACTAATGGACTCACTGTAGCTAAAATATTGCAAAGAACCACTGGTCGCGTCGGCCAAAACCTTATTCGAGAGAAGCTTTCGTTTTTGTACAATTACCCGATAAATCATCACACTTGCTAAAACGCGGCAGCATAATAAAATGCTTACTATCAACATCAACTGTGTGGCCGGTCGATGCTTCACTTTCTCAGCTATTGTGTATCAACATAATAGCAGAGCAGGTGAGTATGTGACTACAAAATTAATACACCAATATGTATAACAATATAACAAATACCACTAAAATGTGTTATATTATTTATCATACTACGAAACTCTTGTATTGCATATGTAAATATTAACACGGATCATCAGATTGTATATATTTTGCATTTTAGGACGTTTTGCAGCATAAAACATGCGCAGTTAGAGAATGTCGGTAAACTCACACAGAGCAGCACACTATGATAACGTCCTCTATTCATTCATGTACATAGTGAGAGTAGATAACGATCCCCGGCAAAGTAAGATATCATCAATTAAGGTATAAATGCTCCTGGCTAGTAGTGTGGTAGGATAATATGTACTCTCCTCACTGCGAATTATCTCAATAATCCCTCCTGATTTGGGATTGTGCAATAAGGGTTATATTGAGCAAAAAAATAAATGCAAATCAACAGGACCGAAACGAAATGATTTTTCTTGCTGACTATACTCACATAGTCCCTCTTGATCGTTCTTGAATCAATCAATCTTCCCTGTGCCTATCGAAATTTGAAAGAAAGGCTGAATGAATTATGATTATTAACTGGTGTCTGTAGGGTCGACTAAGATTTCGAGATGGACCTCGTGGTTTACAAGCGACATGAGTAAATAATCACGTTTTCATATCACAGAAACGGATTTAAAGCACTTGAAAATTACATTACTTGACACTTGCAACTCTCAAATACGAGTTTCTGAAGAAGTTGGTGGTGTAACGGGTAAACATGAAATATGTAATATGTGGAAAGAGCACTTTCGGAGCTCTTTTGAGATTCCTCCAGATCACTCCCCTCATATACATACCTGTGTGAATACAAAGTGCAAAAGCAAGTGTATGTTTCGTGTGACTCCATCTGAAGTCGAAAGTTGCGTGAAAAAGTTAAAACTTGGAAAAGCAGCCGGACCAGATACCCTCCGAGCGGAGTCGCTAAAGCATGCAAATGCAGTGATATCTTTAGTTCTCGCCAATTTATTTAACGCCTGTCTTGCACATGCATACATACCTGCCATTATTATGCGTGTAATAATTGTGCCTATTTTGAAGAAGCCTGGACTAGACGGTGCAATTAAAAAGAATTACCGCCCAATTGCATTGGCATCAGTGCTCTCTAAAGTGTTCGAGTTAGTTATTGGCCAAAAATATTCGGTAAACCTCGAAACCCAGCCTGGCCAATTTGGGTACAAAAAAGGAGTAGGTACCGAAACAGCAGTGTTTACCCTAAGACAGGTTGCTCACCATTATCTGAGAAATGGTTCGCCAGTGTATATGTGCTACCTTGACGCTACCTCTGCATTCGATTATGTGGATCGCGAGCTTCTCCTTGGTAAACTATGTCGACGGGGTTTTGACAACGAGACCTTAAATCTCTTACGCTACTGGTTTCAAACCCAATCCTTTGTGTATCGTTGGGATGGTGTTTTCTCTGACAAGTTTCCTGTCCAGAGAGGTGTTAGGCAAGGCGGATGTAACAGCGCCCTCTACTTTGCGGTTTACCTAGATGATCTTTGTAAGGCACTGTGCGACACGGGCGTGGGATGCAGGGTCGGAGCACTGATGTGCAACTACCTTTGTTATGCTGACGACCTTTGCCTGCTTTCCACCACAATAAGAGGGCTACGACACCTAATTTCTATTTGTGAAAAATATGCCAATGACCACCATATTATTTTTAATCCAGCCAAGACTGTGTGTCAAGCCTTCATACCAAAATACATGGATACAACGAGACCCCTTGTTAAAATAAATGGGAAAATTATAGCCTGGGTGGAGTGCGTGAAGTATCTAGGATACGAAGTTAGCTGTTGGGAAAGAGACATCGCAGAGATTTCACGGAGAAAAAGAGAGATTTACGCACATGCTAATTGGGTAAAGTGTAGGTTTCGTACTTGTAGTGTAAATGTGAAGAAGTATATTTTAAAGTATATTTTAGCTCCATATATTGCATGGCTCTTTGGGTCCCAGGAAACCAAAATGTGTTGAAGTCGGCGAGGGTTGCGTATAATGATTCATTTCGAATATTGTTTGGATATTCGAGAGACTGTAGTGCAAGTTCAATGTTTGCAGAAAACTGCGTAAATGACTTTTTTGCCATCCGACGAAAGTCGGCTATCTCCCTAATTACAAGGCTGAGTAATACAACTAATCCTATTCTGAAAAGCATTTTTAATACGAGAATACTTCTTAACTCGACGCTGTACCAAATATGGAGAAAACTGTTATTAGTTAACTGCAGAGACAATGATCATAATGACCTGTATCAAATATACAATAATACTTTGACAATGTAACAATTTACTGAATACTTTTTATCTACCTTTTTTGGCTTTTCTAATGTCATATGGATGGTTAACTGTCTGCAATAAAGATAATAATAATAATAATAATTAAGATATAGCGACAGCTCTGTCCATTGTCTCGGGATGGAATAAATATGCTTTGCATGATAGCTCTAGACCAAGCCTTATAATATTATCATGAGCATCCACTCATCCATTACAATTTTTAAACCCAGTGCGTAATGATGTTTTTTTTAAATGAGTCTACAATGTTATATATGGTATTTGTGCATAACTCGTGGTCGTGCAGAATTGACAACGTAGTGCATATTATATACTGTAATCCCGTTGTAGGACAAAGTTGATTAACTCTTCTTTCTACTACAACATCCATTTGCAAAAAAATCGGATTTATAAAACATGGAAACAGCTAAAAATGTAATATTATATTATGTATTTATGATACAATACATGCTTATCAATGCGGGAAACCCTAATAATATTGCGTTTGTAAATATTAACACGGATAGTGTTGTATATTATTTTGCATTTCAGGATAGGTGGTATAAATATGCACAGTTTTAGTGACGTTCGGTAAACTCACACAGAACAACACACTACGTTAATATATCGTCCTCCTCCATCCACCCACGTACATAATATACAGAGTGAATAATAATCCGGCTAAACGTAAGAAGATATCATATTACTATATAAATGCTCCTGACTAATAAGGTGGTATAAGATATGTACCTACTCTCCTGATTGCGAATTATCTCAATAATCACTCCTGACTCCTGATTGCGCAGTAGTCGCCTTATGTATACAATGTTTTTTGTGATTTCTATCTTAACATTCCATTCACTGCTCACATTAGTACAACAGGACTATTAATACAGGTGAAATTATAAAACTTGTAAAGTAGTCCTGGCGTCAATTAAAAATGGAGTACCTTCGTCTGTTTCCAATTCAATTAACAAGTAAGTTTAAGCATAAATTCAAAGCGTAAAAAATTGGTCTGAAGTTGTTATAACTGCAGGCGGCTAATGGAATTTCAGTTTTGGAAAATAGATCAGTTAAATATGTATATTATTGTCGTTGCTGTTCTGTAGCGAAGGAAATCAGATTTATCCTCGCCTTATCCATCATTGTGTCGCCGGGTTTGCTAACTCTCTCGCTTGGGTTGGATGGACTACTCAAGGAGAAACTTAACCTTTCAAAGCGTAAAAAATTGGTCTGAAGTTGTTATAACTGCATGTGGTTAATGGAATTTCAGTTTTGGAAAGTAGATCAGTTAAATATGCATATTATTGTCTTTGCTGTTCTTTAGCGAAGGAAATCAGATTTATCCTCACCTTATCCACCATTGTGTCGCCGGGTTTGCTAACTCTCTCGCTTGGGTTGGATGGACTACTCAAGGAGAAACTTAGCCTAAGCGACTGGACCTACAACCTTATTCTGGTCCTATTTTGGGTGGGACTCGCCGTGCTTGTTTCCTCTTTGCTTATCGCAGCATTCGTGTTCCTGGCAGCATACTCTCTAGTGTATTTCATGGCTGCAATTTTTACGGGCATAGTATTTTCAAAAAATCCGAGTCGTGGAGCTCGAGAGNTGGCTGCAATTTTTACGGGCATAGTATTTTCAAAAAATCCGAGTCGTGGAGCTCGAGAGTTAAATAGAATATTTGAGCGTTGAGCAGGGCTGAGAGGGCGGCGTCGAATGTCAACCCAACCGGAATAAATATAATATAAGTACAAAAACATTAAAGCAGTTTAGTTGACCGATTATTGTATAGAAAAAATGGAACAAAAAATAGCGAGTAAAAGCAACGGATCTTTTTGCCGAAGGCACTACTAAACATTTTGCAAGTAAATTTGTTTTCATCAATCAAAATAAAACATTGACAAAACTTTGAAAGTTGTAGGCTGAATAAAAGGTTTAATAATGTTGCAAATAACTATCCCCAAATAAATGTGAGCATGGATTCCAATCATTATCTAAGTACCTAGGTTGGACAATATGTTAACAAACATTATGAATTGCATTGCTTGGAATGTCGCAGAACTATTTAACATGATATATGGCAAGCCGTAACTCATTCTCAGTCTCAGCGTTTGCCAATAATACAGTGGTGCATAAGGCATAATATAATGTTGTCGGTTCTCGGCGTATAGCATTTTTATTGTGTAGCATAAAACTATTATTAGTATTACCCACACACGGACGCTATGTGTAGTGCTGTTTTGCGCATTTACAAAAATTATTATTGCCTATTATTCTTGCATATGCATTTCTGCGAACAAGTACAATATGGTTGATAGGGGCGCCGGGGGCATGATGCTATGACTCAGGTTAACTCATCCATATTAACATAGCATAGCAGATATCATAGTAGTATAATAAACATTACCTATGTTCCTTCCCCTTCACACCAAGTACACAAAGTATTTCCTTTCAGCAGTTGTGGAACAACCCAATGTGAGGCCTACCACATATAATAGATATGATCTAATTGTAAGCACAATATTATTTGTGAATAATATTATGCGCATGTTTTGCAATTCGCGAAATGCCAAAGTTGTTTCCAAATATTAACAGGGCAAGGAAAATAATAATAACATAATGGATTTCGCTTTTCAAGATAAGCAATGTATGTGAGATATTTAATTTTAAATCAGGATCTAACATCGAAGAATTGGAAAAGTCGTAATG
>JAANSN010003959.1:0-16609 GCA_036850665.1 Dicranocentrus wangi | reverse complement strand
TACCAGAGAAGAGAAAAAGTCCGGAAAAAAGTAATAGCGGACGGTCTTGTTCGCTTCAATGCTGGCTGGAGAGAAAGAAAGGCACCCTTGTTCCTGCTCTTATTTAGGAAACCAACTCAGTTGCGCTTTAGATGCCAAAGAGAAAGCATTACCATTACAAGTACTAAGGGAAAAACTCCTTGCTTGTTGGAACAAAGTATCTGTATTACTTTCTCCACCTATGTCAACAGTAAGAAGAAAACTGCGTTTGTTAAACTTTGACTCGTTCATCATTTCCACTAGCTTAATCATTTCCACTGTTGATATCACACGTTTCGTGCGTGGCCGACCGTATATTTAAAAAAAAATAACAATTATGGATATATCGGAAAATTTTGAGTGAGTATTCTTCAAGTTGTATTCAGCATTATAAATTGCGACTTCTTTCTTGCAGTCATTCATCATACGGGAGCTTTACTCCCACAATACATGTAATTTATTTTGAATTCGCGTAAGTACATCCTACTAGCCGTTCTTCTGTTTTCAGTGATAACGAAAGTGAACTTTGACTTCAGTTTCAGTTTTCTGAACATGTGAGTGAACTATACTACACACACGAATCGATGAAAGACATTTTGTAGCGACTTATTTTTAGTGTGAGACAACACTGTTCCTAAAAACTAATTTTTCAATATCTATACTCCAGGGGACTTGGGTTTTTTGGCGTTATCAATTTCTAACCGTGTATACCATACCGGCAGACCCCGCAGCGACAGCGACACAAGTAAGGTATGTAAATATTACTCAACAATGCACTATTCAAATAGCACTTTTATATAAACAATCATTTGCTAGTTTTCAATCAACTAGGTGCTGGTCGTGAGAAGTTATTGTTATTACACGTAACGTAGTATATTTTGTACCGGTGCTGTTGCTACTTTCCCCATAAATAAATCCCCATCATCGTGTTTTCTTGTATGTCACCGTCACTTTGTTTGATGTCAGACAATAACAATTTACCTAGCTAGAAGGCTGAAGGCTTGTGTACATTGCTTCAACGGGTGGCCTAAATATGCATAATCATTGAAACTCACAATCAGAGATATGAAACTCGCATAATCTCCATGTGCTAGAGCATCATAATGAAAAACGTGAATTTTTCCCTTTCCCACAGGTTCATGACTATATAATAATGTAAGGTAGAGCACCACTAACAAAAGGTGAAATAAGTACACACACAGGGCACAATGAAAACTGAAAACAAAGCTGTTTGTTGGATATTCGAGATTGATATTCCATTCCATGGTCATCATACAGACAGCTCTTTAGATACTTCATTTCTCTTATACTTTCATGTTACGCCCTAATGAAAACCCCGCAATCCTATTCCCCTTATCCGATATAACATTATAAACCCAAGACAAAATAGTACATTAAAACTGGAAAGCATGCAGCTGCATCTTCCTTTCTATGTAATAACGGGTTAGTCAGTGAGTGAAATCCCACATACATTGGGAAATTAACATAAAAAATTTCGGTTGTTATTAACGTTCCCTTTTACCCACTGAATTGCCCATGTGAAATTCCTCATGTATGTCGGATTTCGTTGGCTAACCCTAACCCTGTATATTCGCTTCAGTAAATCATAGCCTCTACTAATGCTTGCTCATCCGTACGAACGAAACTGCTCTGCATGACATCGTGAAAAAGATATGTAAGCAGTACAATAATGAAATAGCAAAGTCGTAGCTTAAAGGCACACATGCTAACTTAATTAATTTTGGTCAAGTCCCGCCACGCATTTATATAATATATATCCTACATCTAAACTAAAGAGTATCTCACTCATTCAGAGCATTACGTAACTGTAATGTCTTCATATCAACATCACATTCTCATCGTCGCAGCGCTCTCTCCGTTTTTGGTTGGTGAAAGAATAACCAACAAAGCTTGTACACAATTCTGTCTGAGTGACTCCCGGATTGGAGTAGGTTATTGCTAAAGTTGTTGCAACGTGTATGCCTAAGTTTATGTGCCTAATGTGTTTACGCGTTTACAGATGTTTTCATCAATGAGAAAAGGAGAAAACGAGAGGAAAACATGAAAGTGGCCAACTCAACCATGACTATGTCCTTCGTGCAAAAGTTGGATTTCCCTTTTACCCACTGACGCTTCCCCAAATGGCAATGTGCTTAACGGGCATTTCCCTGTCATAAATGTTTTAGTCCATCAACGTGTCTCATGGAATAAGGAACGGCTTAATTTTATCCAACAACCACTCATACTTTTCAGTGCAAAGCTACGAAGAATCGCCAATTTGGGAAGATTTGATCGAGGGCAAATGTACCAAATTTTTTAAGGCCCAATTCCAGAAAATACCTAGAGGACATATAATTATCGGTAACCTTTAGAGAGAATATTTCCTCCTCCTCCTTTGCCAACACAGTCCCAGCAAACCTTGACTAGGTATACCATACTGACTCAACTGTCTGCTGTATTGACTACCTGAAATATCCACACCAACCAACCGGAATCAACGAACATGGACAACTGGTACCTGGCACATGTTCATCCTATTCAGCAGGAGAATGCCTCTGCTGATGACATGGAAATGTTTAGTGAAGACGGGATGCTTTCACTGGCGGTTGTTCTCGGCAGCAGTCTTTCCCTTGTTGGGCTTGTGTTTGCTTTCATTACGTACAGGTAAGTCGAAAGCTTTTTATTATCGAACATATACCTCAGAGTTGTTTGCTGGCATATCTTTAGGTTGGGTGGGATGTCAATGCAAAATTAAAAAACCACGCGCTATGGGGAGCAGAGCTTACATAATATCAAGCAAATTCAATGAATGGCAGCTTTTGATACACACCTACATTAAATGGAAGCGATGCGAGCTCGAACTTTTGGCATTAAAGAAAGTTTGCCGGAAAAAGATTTCTTTCGGCAAAACTTTCACCTTGTGCAAGAGATGCTCGGAAGTTGAGCTCGTGAGGTCACAGGTTTAAAAGATGAGAAGACGTACATCAAGAAAGTTAAGCGAGGACATTCATAAAGTCTATATTGTGGACTGCACAATCTGTTATGCATCAAGTAATTGGTAAATATCATGTAAAATAGAATTCCTTACGGTGCCTTATTGTCCCTATACTACCTATATGCAATGAATTTACCGACACACTGTAACACCATATTGTTATTACGCTAAAAAGAATACGTTAAAAGTAAAACTCAAGGCCGTTGCTTGCATGAATGAAATATTACAAGGCGATTACTGACGTGATGTGAAAGACGAAAACTTGAACTAAGGTGTTCATCTTGGCATATAATGCACAGCGGACTGCAAAGGGAAAGATATTAATGCTGAATAACAAGATATCTCATTAGTATGGATCATTGCGGCATCATCAGAACCTTACTACAATTACCTATCTTGAATAAGTTATATTGTTAGTACAAGGGATTGATTTATTGCTGCATCAAATATGCTTTTATGCTTTATTTACGACTGTAGGTACTTGTTTCCTTTGAAAATGCCAATCTTGTGCCAACATATTTTATTGAATTTCATCCAGAGAAAGGAGTTGAAATGTCATAACCTAATCAAAGCTTATGAAGGGAGTGATAAAAACTTTGCGTGCGAGCTATGTACGTGTGTAAGTATGCGAGGCGAGTACGAGTAAGCATATGGGATGGGATTCAGTTTTTGCGTTGGGAAAAGCAGGTGGTGTTTCACAAGTCAACGTCCTCAAGCATTTACTTCGAGATTGAATAGTGAGGCATCATCTGCGGGTGAATTGTCATTTTTAGTACATATAATGTGCATTAAACCAAGCTTTCATGCAGTATGTTGTCACATGATAAAAGAAAAACGCATCGTGGAGTGTTGATATATCAATGAGGAGCTAGGAAAACAAAAAGACCCTAGTTTCTCATTGAAATGTTTCGGCAAATGAAATCGCTGGCCAATAAAAGCACACAAAACTGACAAAACATTGTTATCCCACTTTTATTTCTTTTAATATTGATTGCATGCACAGAAAATCTGGACCGCTGGACATGATGATAAGTACGAATAGAACAAAGTTGGCGAGGTTCATTGATTTGGGATTGTGCGGATTTTTGTAGTGAAAGGTAGTAGGTAGAATCGTTACGATGTACGCATTTCATTTTCTATTGAGATGGAGAAAAGAGAGGAACGTACAATAATGGTATGAAAAACAAAGCAGGTGTTCACTGACAAACTGTTCCCAGCATTGACTATGATCTGTTATCACAAGTTCTACATCAGTTTCTGCGGTACCTATCCTGGGCGTAAAATGGTGCATTCCACGGATGGCAAATTAATGATTTGTATTCCTTAATTCGCTGCCGATTTTTATGCGTATATCGGCGACTACAATGTCTCATTGCGGTCCAAATATCAAAGTGAAAAAGTGCATGCTACTCCATAAAATGATAGTACTTACTTAGTTACTTCCTTAGGGCGACAATTCACTCTGTCTAAATGACGTATCAAACATGCGCTTTGTGCATGATGGCATAATACATTGGGAGTACATTTCCATTTGACGACAAAATAAGCACCTCCACGAGTCACATAAAATAAGCATTTCCACAAACAAGGACAGCATAAATATAGATGTGAAGTGATTTTAATTTAATTCTAAAAATTTCCTCGTTTCGACCTTCGTTGAAGCATGGCCAACGTTAGACAACTTAAATTAATGGTTATACGGTTACAGGAAATGTCATTTTGTCAACGTGTTTGACTTTCACCTACTTCCATTTTGTACTTTCAAGTAATTTTATGGATTCCGTGTCGACAACATGATCGTAATTTAATGGAAACCTGACTGCTTTCAACAACTTCGGACTAACTACTCAAAATGAATGAGGTTTTCGCACTATGTACCTAGTTTACACGTGTGTAAATAACTGGAATTACACGTCCTCATCTAATTAAAATGCGTTGAACGTTGAAGGTAAAAGTGATGCTGTTTCCAACACTAAAATGCTCATAACATCATTCATAGCCTGAAAATGTATTGCGTTTACCAACTTTTGACTCAAAAAAAAAATTCTGATGATCAGCAAAAATATTTGGAAACCTAAATAGTCCAGTATTTACCACTAAATCAAAGAGAAAAGAGGAACGTGCTCAATAGGACGTTTGCTGACCATTCAGTTTTCAGAAACTTTTACTTTGATTCTCAATGAAATCCTTGGCATGTCCAACACTTCATTAGCCACATGCGTATTATTTCATACAATCAGTCCGGAATACTATTTCACGCTTAAGTAAGCAATAACTTTTGACCAAATCACGGACTCATTTTTTACCTTTTGTGCCTTGTAACTTCTCTTTTTCGGATATCGTCTCTTTCCTAAAAATCGTCCAAAATCGTTTGGACTTCAAGCACGTATTTGATGCAATCACAATCACACACGCCACGTTTTACTTGTTTGGTTTTTATCTAGTCTTTGATAACACCATCAATGATCTGCAATTCAAAAATCAAATTTCACGCTAAAATGGGTTTGCTCCGTTTGAAAAGGTTTACTAATAAGCGGAGTGTATGAAAACATATTGTAATGTAAGACCAACTTACTGTTTTCCTCGTGAGCATTACTTACTTTGTTAGTTGTTGTTGTATAGTATATTGCTTACTATGCATGCTAATAAGCAATTCAAATAGTAATCCACAAGTTTCGCGTAATTGGCATATGGGAACCGAAGAAAAATAGTCTTACAGTTAATTGATGTTTTTTGCCAGATACTCCCAACAGTCCTAACTAAATATACTTCACCATATTACCAACCTCGAGTGCTACACTATACTTATAATTTAATGGAATATATATGGCAAGTNACAGTCCTAACTAAATATACTTCACCATATTACCAACCTCGAGTGCTACACTATACTTATAATTTAATGGAATATATATGGCAAGTATGCTGATATAACGCCTCATCGCATGACTAGCAGATGACCTAAAATTGCAGGAAAATGGAACAAATGGCAGGGAAAGTATTTCCCGAACCCGACATCGATGAGACTCATGATGATGGGTAGCACATATACGCGATAGATTAGTTTATCAATTCATCCATACACAGTGCATTCGGTCATGTCATAAAATATTTGATGGGATCGTTACAGACGTACGTGAAATGTCGAAATGGAGCTGTTAACTGACAGCCAACTGAAATGTAACGAATGATATTAGAAGAGCAGGTCTAGCTGAAGAAAAGGCACAGCCCTTGAGTGGGTGGAAGTAGCTTTTTGTCCAAAAGCGTTTATTCTTTTGATATGAAGGAGCCGAAACGAGAATTACTCTTATGCCTCCAGCCAGAGGTACATTTACCTCTTTTACTGTTCTGCACTCTGCATCATTGGACTGAAAGGAAGTACGTATAGTAATGTGCTTTTAAACCTGGCCGACGTTTGTAGCACTAACAGACATTCCAAGACTTTTATGTTTTCTTCTGTTCATTTTTGACTTTCAAATTTTGTTTCTCCGCCAGAGAGTCACGTTCGTAAAGCTTCCATCAGTTGGTCCAAGTCGAAACTGTCGAGCACGACACAAACAGGAGCAAAGTGAGAGTTAAGCACTTGCTAGTCTTTTAATGATCGGTTTGTAATCATCATAAACCCAAGTTATGTGCACTTTACATACAATCTAGAAATAGGCGATAGCAGTCATCTCAAGCACCAGAGACCGTTTCATAGCACTCCGTAAACTTTTATGGGTTTATCCTATTCTGTTCTGCCTATTTCCCTCTCTCTATGGGTGGGTGGCTTACGGATGGAAAACGAAGAAAGAAAGGCTTCCTTCTTCCTCTTCCACTTCAACACTGCATGCTGCCAATTTTGTGTGTTAATTAGTGGGGTGATGAATCTACTTAATGTATATTTGCTTTACATGATGAGGCATGAAAAATGAATAATATTTTCTCATAGTGCACAAAGTTGATTTTGACAACAGTTAGTGGTTGCAACTGAAAATGGGGCGAATTTCATGGTTTACATCGCCCCAAAGGATGAAATAATTCGCATCATGTCTTATGTCTTCGTATCGCTAGTGCTCCTGTTTTTTTAATCAGTCATTTCAACTGAAGTTCTGTCTCTAAAATAAACAATGCTCCGATTTCTCCAATGTATTTGCGGGATATCACATAAAGCTCGTGTCCAAGAAATGGTTGCTCACTTTATTTGGTTAACTTGATACATCCGTCTCGCCATATTATTATTATTAGAATTAGGCAAATGACTCCTGTCGTGGTTCCTTGCTAATGAACCAATGAATGTATTGATAACAAGCACTTAGGATTAGATAGTCCTTATGATTATTAACTGAGGATAATTGGCTTGGGGTTAATGTACTTACTTAACGATTTTTCTCTTTATCAAAAATATTCTTGATAACCGTTCAAAAAGCAAGCATAATTTTTTCTAATGCACGACTGCATTGATACAAGTGAGCGATCACATAAATTCAGATAGTGCATATATAAATCCAGCAGTAGTGCCGATATCGGCAAAATAAGTTAAGCTCAAACTTTCAATCACTCGATTAATTTCTTCGTCCGACCAAGTTTTGTTTTAGAATATTCATTTTTAAACCTACCAAATGACAGCTTAACATAAGAGCATGCGTAAAAGCGTAAACCCTCCATTAGCGCACACAAATTGATTGTGGTTTAACGGCTGCCACTTTCAGATTGGTAGTAAACGTAATACAATGCAGTACCCTATCTTCAGCAACTACGTAAGTACCTAATTATGTTAGCGAGCCTAAATGAGAAAATTTATTTCAAATCTACAAACTATGCCTAATCATGTGCCGTCAATACTTTTGTGGAGAATGGAATATTCGAATAATAATAATAAAAGTTAAACGATAGGCAGGGCAAAAAATTATGGCATCACATCTGGAAAGATCCTTTTATTTGCTCCAGTGACCACACATTCATGGAGGATGCATAAAAGCCATTAAAGATTGGTTCCACTTTCCACTCTTTACTAATTGTAAGTATTTTATTTTATACCTTACTCTTTTCTACATTTCTCGTAATCGAGTCGAGATAATATGAAACATTGTACGAAACATCTGTATGTTTGCAGATGAAATTCACGATCGTTTGCTTCATGCACGTGTCCACAAATTCACGTCGGATTCAATATTATGTCGCCTGGCTGGCATGCGCATGCAATACATTAAATTTAGCTCTTTCCTTACTCATTTTTAACGTATGCACTGTCAGTTGCAATGGGTGGGTGAATACCAACTGCCAATTTATTATCTACTTAAATACAATTGATTGATAAAAATAGAACGACGGATTGACATTTCGCCATTTTTGTGACGCTTTTCACGGAATAAATCATGAGCAGCTTCGAATACTATTACCAGACCACTATCCATCGGATGTTAGAAAGTAGGCTGGAATTATAAATGTTTGAAGGTGAACAATTTTGCTACTGAAAGGTCAATCAGACGATCAATTCTGCTTTTTCGAAACTTGTGCTCGCTTCGGTATTCGGTATATCTGCCAACATCCAACTATCCGTCGTGTATTCGGTGTATTCTTCCACCAGGGTCAAAATTTCGTCCAGCTCAAATTGTCTAAAACACAAACACACCTCTAACCCACATGAATTACGACACATGATATGTCAGCAACCGCGAAACCTAGTCTAAACATAAACCAAGGTCTCGTTTGGATTAGTAATGCTCTAAAAAATACATAAGTTATATATTCGTATGCTTAAAAGCAGGCGCAAACAGTCCCCTTCCACACAGTATTTCTTAAGAGCATTTTGAATGCTGAGCAATAGCGTTGGAGCTGTGTAAATACGTAGCGAAAATTTGAATAAGAAAAGGAGAAAGGAATTCAAGTGGATTTAACGCTTGAAGACGTGAATGAGAGCAAAACCATGTCACCAAGTATATCATGATGAGCATTTAAAATTCTCCATTTCTTAAACCAGCAACTCAACGTATTCCAGTGTTTGTCATGCAAGACTTGGAACTTGACTTTGTTAAGCAGTTATGCATTACTTGTAATAAATACCGCTCTCTATTTTAAGCATAAGCTTCAAATCCATTTAATATATTTTCTCTCCTTCCCTTTTACAATGGGAATGCTGGATTGTTCGCGGTATTCTAATTTCACGGAATATTTTTAAAGGATGCTCCATTTCCGTAGTATTTGTCGAATATAAAGGATCCATTTTGCAGCATTGACTTTGTCAAGAGAGGATATTACCTATTCTTCAAAAGACGAATACGTTTCAATCTGAATTGTAAATTTTTTAGCATTTTTTCAAACCAACGAGTTGAGATGTCAGTGTCAATACTGTTGAAGTAATAATGTAGCCAAACATTCCAAGCGCAAGCCTAACATTCAAGGTTTATACATACATTGTCACACGCTGCCGTCATTTCATTCAGCTCATATATAATACGGAGAACAGTTGTGTACCATGGCATAATATGGAGATTTAATAAAAATAACCAAAATGTTGCTCCGTCTGGGGTGATGGAGAAGTTCCATTTCCTGTCAGTTCATATCTCGCATTTTTTAATTCCGCTAAATATTTGTCTGCGAGTCTGGAATTCTTAGTTGTACCAAAGTATGTTTCCCTAAGTATGCAATTTATTTAAAAGCCTACCATGACATAATTCCATACACTATTTGCACAGTAGACTTGTAATTATTCGTTCCTTTCTTCCTCCAAAAAAAATTGCAGAAACCGAGTTTTTAACTGCAAAAGATTTGGTGACAAAAATAAGTATTTTTATGTCTGTCAGAAACGATGAAGATTTGTCAAACCCAAGTCATTTTCCAAAGATGTATTTAATGGATGTTGCCACTGCTGCCGACAGCTCCTCGACAAATACAACAACATGGAAGCTTTTAACTTTATATGCGACATGCGATTGACATTATAATGGTATACGATAATGCGATATGATCACATAAAACGTGTACGTTTCTCGAGGGTTTTTTTTGACGACGATCGACAATGTACCTGCTTTATGAGTTTTTGTTGTTTTCAAGCGTCATCGGGCTTGAATATATACTAAAGTCAATGCATATTTTCCACTTTCACGCCACACAGGTTTGCTGTGAGGAACATGCTCGTGTAGCTTTGCGACTACTTGGAATACGTAATACTTCAAGTTTAAAAGGATTTCTGGAAATTATTTTGACTGTATACATTCTGTCACTCATTGCTTGAGAGCTCAGTCATTCATGAAGAGATTACCTACTACTAACAATAAGTACATTTCCGTACATTCTCCTTGTGATTTAAGGAAAGTTGTCGAGTTATGCTCATGCACAAGGCAAATGGGAATGTATGAAAACTATACCTACTCATAAAGAGTTTTACAAAAGTTGTTTGAGAAATTAAGCAAGTGTATGCATACCAGATACAGTTGGTCCGTCGTGATATGATATGCTCTACCCTCGTTAAACTACTATCATTATTACTGGTGCTATTCTTTCATGTATCTAAAACACAGGCTTTCTGTATTAGAATGTGTAAGCCACACCACCCCGTTTTTGGTTTAGCCATGAAGCATAAGTGCTTTCTCCACTTGTGGAAAGCTTTGTGGTAAAATCAAATCCAACTACACTCTTGGGGCTCGGCTGCCATCACTTTAAGGATTTTTGCATGTGCTTCCATTTTCCGTGACTCGGAGCTGCTTTTTGCGTTTCCTTGAATTGAATCCAGATTTGTGAATGTTTTCCCTGAAAAGATGGAAAAAAGTAATTCATTAAGGTTTTTCCATCTTGTCTATAAACTCAAGACAAGCACAGACACTCTGAGATTATGGAACATTAATATGATTTGCACTTCTACGCTCTCTATACATATTTCACAGGCCTGCGGGTATAGGATATGCACATACTACAATCTCGACAGGAAAATCTTGTATTCGCTCTCCTGCAACTTTCACCGATTTATTACAAGTAATAAGACAAGACGATGGTGATGACTATGATGATCTCCAAGTGTGTTTAGGCCAATACAATATGCTGGCAAGAGTTCTGCCTAAGCAGCTTTTTATAGAAAATTATTACCACCGAGAAGGTTCATTACTAATGATTAATGGATTCTCTAGAGACCTTTAATTTTTACTTTCACCTCAGAGTCTTCCTATATAATCCCTATCAGGCCATGGCCCTGCCCAGTTACGGGCGCCAAACTCATATAATACCGACTCCTGACAGGGTTCACCTCGCATCTCTCTACCCAGAGGAATCCCTTGGGTTGACAGTTTCGCTCAACCAATGAAATTCCGGGTAACGAACAAGGTTCCAAAAATGCAGGTCTGTGTAGTGGGATGCCCTATTAATACACTCTCTCTATTAAAGTGTGTTACCTTCTTTTTACACTGCTCAATGAGCTTGCACACAGACACAGTCTACAGCTTCAGGGGTCAGACACGCTTCATTCCAGTTGGGTAATGATGATGAACTAGTGTAAAAACTTCAATTTCTGAAGATACCCGTTCCCCGTGCCCCGTCGTGATGACTTGCACTTTTTACCATAAAAGAAAATCCAAATAACTCAAGAAATTATGAGTGATGAGGGGCTGAAAGCTATGATCTTGATCGACCCTGATGTCCTCCTGAGCTCTAATTCTTTTATGTAGCTCCATCATACATGTTCACGCTGATGATGATGCTAACATGTATAGTGTAATCCACTTTATACATGTCTAAAGCAATTTTTTGACAGGAATCCGTTTTTCTTGTTGGAAAAATGTATGCAAAAATCGAGTGAGAAAGGATATTCCCTAATCTACTTTTTCACCAAATGGAAGGGTGGGATGGTGGGAACAGGGAGAAATTCAAGGAGTATATATATTCCCTAGAAAGGGCTGAATAAAGGAATCGGTAATAACACACTGTTTCACGGTTGAATAAGAACTACATACGATGTAATCTTTCCCCAGGATAAATATGTATATACGGGAAAATGCAAAAAAAAAATCAAGATTATATTTTGCCTAAACACGAGGAGTGTGGATCTACACGAGTACTACATTAGCATCAGCTTACTCAGCTCACTACTGTCGGCTTACGTTTTCTCCCCGTCAAGCTTATTCGCAGTGTGGTAAGCTTAGATCAACGACAAAAAATAGAGAAAGGAATGCAATGCAATCCAGCAAAATGTGTAGTGCTGAATGAAAAAGGAAAGAAGAAGCTCACAGTTCAACAGACAACAACACATTGTGACATTACAGCGGTGTACTATGCATGAATGCATGAATATCACGTTAGCCTTTATCCTTCTGAAACACGCAACCCCACTACATGAGATTGGTGGAGTTGTACAAGTCACAAAAATGAGACGAGTGTGGGGTGACATGTCGCACCAAATAATGTAAATACGATCTGTGCATATCATCAGATTGTTAGTCATGAATTTACATTATCTTTGTATGCAAGCAGTGCAAGTAATAAACTGAAAAGGTCTATACGATCGTGTGGGTGGATTCTAGAAAAAAGTAGAATGCTGGAGACAGAAAACGCAATCTCATCCGTCAGAAAATCTAGCTGTCACATTAATAATTAGGTAGTCACATTGCATTCGACGATATGATTTGTGTTTGGTGATGTGCACTACTGTCACTTGAACTTTCTCCAGTTTCCAATTCTCTGAATTACTTACCTATTATATTACAAGTAAGTGATGGTATATTTAGGAGAAAATCTACTTGAAAATCCGAGTGGCACTTTCTCTTGCGAGTCCTTATCTAAAAATGTATTATTGTTTAAAGGAATTCGCCCACCCAAGCCCAGTATAAACTGAGGAGTGTGACAATACCAATAGCAGGGCAAACTTTCAAATACATATGGTAAAATCAGGAAAGCAGAAACATGATGTAAACTGGAGAAATATTGCTAAACCGTCATACATAATGCAGCAAGGGAAGTTGTGTTTGTGTAGTCCACCCGCACAAAGAGGAGCAAAAAGAAAAATAGAGGACAGGCAGGTTTTTCTCCTCCTCTTCAAAACGGGTTATCTATAAGCGATCACGGATAAAGTGCTTACGTGTGCCTATACACGCCATAATATACACTGCACACGTATATATAAAACGTGTGTACTACTACAGTTATAAGACATACTTTCTCTTTTCTTTCCATAATATTTTGAATTGGATACCTAGAGGAAAAAAAATCTCTTTTCCCTCGTACCTCCTCGCTTGTGTAAAAGCATCCATCTAACTCAAACTGCACTGTTTCCTTTCAATACCAATGGCATGCTATAAGTGCAAGTGTGTGTTGTTTCTGTATCCGTCTTCCACTGGGAATATACAGTCATGGCAGGGCAGAAGACAGACTTATTATAAGTATGTAACCAACCATAGGTTTTATTTCGCTAGGTATGCACAAAAGCGGAAAAACCTTCCGAGAAGGACATGCACATGCAAGTGGTGGCGTAGATCCAGTCAATATGAGAGAGCCTTCCATTCTTGTCAGAATGCCACCTCTTTTTGTGGCGCTAACTTTGGTGTAATACGAGGAGAAAGGAATGTTCCACTGGGTGTAGCTCTTCCAGTCATCTTGCAGCATGTACATCAACATATCATCACAATAAAAAAACGGTAGCATTGTAGCTTTATGTTATTGTGATGATTGTGACCATGAATGCACATATCCACACTGCCTGCGTGTGAGTATATATCCTCTATTTAGGACTCAAATGGTTTCTTGACCACCGACCCAGCCTCTACTGCTACTCATTCCACGAGTTGGCAATAAATGGTTTTTGTACTTTTTACAAGTGCTGCTGTCAGTTCTCTATCAAAGCTTTGCTCTCTCTCTCCTGCAACAAGAAACAGAGAGCGCGTACATGTTTACGCACGTGTATGAATTGCATGTCTAAAGTGCTATTTAATACGCTTATATGTCTAGAGTAGAGGTAGGCCAGCCTCTGGAACGTATCCCTTTTAAGGGAAGAAAGAAACGGAAGAAAGTAGGAAAAGAATGGGACGGGTTTGGTTGGCACATGAGAAAAGGGAAAAAGACTATGATATTTTTTTCTTCATATATGCACATTGGATTGCATGCTTGAGTTGAACTCAATTTTTTAAGAGTGACTCTTTCCATTTATCTTCGGAATTTTTGATCCCACGATCCTCATTTCCATTCTTTTTACTAAAGTGTACGCTCGCTCGTAGTAGCACACAGGCTCCTCCTGGCTGCTTGCGTTTTTCCTCTGTGGCAATTTCGTTTTCCTTTCAGCTATACCATTAGAGGTGGACTGGGTTATGGGAAGGAAATATGGGGTGCATATAGAAAAGCGCAAGTGGTATGGTATATCTACTTACTTTATATGATAAGGACAAGGTGGGATGGTTTAGCCAAGAGAGTGAGGTGTGAGGTGAGAGAGCTTTAGCTAAAATATACGCATAGGTAGACATATCTCCGTATAAAAATATTAACATGGAGTTGGTAGAATCTTTTTTTTTCTGGTTAGCCCATTCTACACACCGCCACCCCAACTGACTATAATATTATTATGCATATGATCAAGCAACGCGTTGGGGTGGAACTGGATGAATGTGAGAACATCCATGATCCATACTAAAAACGTGGAAAAACGTGAAGTCTCTATTGCTCATTCATTACCCCATTTATCCACTGGTGTACGTTGTGATCTTCATGTTTAACTCAAAAGCCATTCAACTTTGAACATTTACATTTTTACGAGCTCTCCTCCTGAATGGAAGGTAAAAGGTAGGAAGCTGCTTTCACTCTCTCTCTCTCTCTATAGATTATACAGAGGTGCTGTTTTATGCGAACTACTAAACGCTAATAATAAGGAGAGGAGTGAAAAATGGATCCTGGTAACACTTACAGTCATTATTGTTCTAACAATGGGGAAAAGTTTTAACTGAGTATGTCTTTCCACTACTGTACTGTTTGATTAAGTCAAGGTTAGCATCTCTCGATTAAGAGTGTCGTTAATCTTCTTGCGGTTTTGTAACCCTAACTGGGTGCTTTTACATCTACGCAGTGTAGGTATATATATGGTCGAAATGGTTTTGGAGTGGTCGCAAATATGCTAACCGATGATAATAAATAGGTTCGAGAACGAACGACATACTGCGACGGTCTATGACGGGGTTCGTAGCGTGCCTATTGAATACTTTGATAAACAACCAGTGGCCCGATAATGTGTCGACGTATATTCTATGCCCCTCGTTTCAAGGGTATCTTGACAGCAGCTGGTGCGGTCGATGGTCAGTGGTCGTTAGTTGCGATTAGGAAGTCAGCCCATTATTCAAATGGGGTTTGTCCACAGAAAAAAAAACGAAATCTATTTTGCATTTTGCATTAGCCTTTATACCAGCCATGCACAAGGACCACCTTACGTTTGATTTCACAACGGTATTTCAACAAAAATCAACTGATAGTTAATAGCGATATACCATACGTCGCGTCGTCGTGTCGTGCTCGACGACGACATTTCTAGAAAAACGAGCCGGGATTGTAATGGAATGGGTTGACGTTTTCGAGAGAAACTAGAGTGGAGTAGTCCAGCCGGTTGGGAGGAGGACAGTAACACTTACTACTACCATGTATTTCCTTTCTTAGACGATTTCTCCTTCTCAAGAAATCCAGTATTTTTTCTCATTTTCCTTGGAAGAAAATTGCACGTGTGTATACGCACTCATATCATTCCATATTGCAGATATATATTATGGACCCATGTTTGGCAAAAAAAAATCGTCGAATGTAAAACCCTACTGATATTCCCCTACCTACCTTTAGGCGTCTTCTACGAAAATCGAAGGAGCATGCAGACATCAGCGGGAGGGAAAAGAATGAAAGCAGGCAGTCGGGGGAAATGTAGATATGTAACACGAATACTGTCCAGTAAGAGAAAAAACTTGTCGTTTTCAATATACGAGACTGACATCATTAAAGAAAGGTTACTCGACGGTTCCCGGTATGGCTGACTAGAGCATCATATCATTATCCAGAATTGGAATGGAGATTGAATTGCATTGCATCGAGAGAAGAAAAAGCTTGATTGGAAGTTTACATGTGAATGTTATCCTGTGAGACTGTACGACGCGACGACGTCTTACACGTTTTTTTTGCCCCAATCGCTTCCATATGTGGTGTGCCTGGTGTGCGGAATAGTATTCCACTTGGTGAGGAAAACGGAAGGGAGCAATTGCAATTCAGTCGTTTTCCCTCAGAATTCCCAATACCACTTTCCTTCTTATCAACTTGTCATCATCATAAACGCATGTGTATTTGATGTGGAGGAATTTTTTCCTTTCACTTTGCCCTTTTGTGGTATTCCAAAGGGAGCTGACAATAATAATAGATTTTTTTTTGCTGACGAGTTCCATAACGATTCCAACAATTGTATGCATACGTAGGGAGTAGGGACGTATGTGAATTGTTCGGTTGACGGAATTTGAAATATGTATTTGAACTCGGTGCCTGTCCCAACCTTCCGTTGTATGAAAATTGTAATAAAAAGGGAGAGAAAAAATAATGGAATTATTATGCATACATGGAAAAAGAATATAGTCAATTTGAGTATAAGTCGAAGAGGATTTTTTTTGGGGGATGGCGGTG